>JAUKPQ010016555.1:0-12601 GCA_032273045.1 Chloridella minuta
GCAGCAGTTCCAGTTGTATTCTGATTCAACGTTGGAATGTCAGCCGCAACAATAGCCCTAAAAGTAGGAACTCCAGCAGAACCATTAGGAGCAGCTAAAACATAGTTGGCAGTCTTGGATGCGTATGGATTTAATGTATCTCCATAACCGCTTGCAAGAGCAATCGTTACCGGTGTAGAACCATTAAACGAAGTTCCTGATAAACCAGTACCAATCGTAAGAGGACTAATAGTGGCAGAAGTAATGGTAGTTGATCCACCAAGACTAATTGAATTTCCATTGATTGTTATTGCACTGTTGGTTAATTGAGCATTTGAAACCGTACCACTTAGTACCGTAGTCGGAATGGTTGTAGCAGCAGTCATTGCTCCCGTACCATTGCCGTACACATATCCGGTAAGAGTTACTGCTCCAGTACCACCGTTTGCAACCGGCAAAGCAGTTCCTGAATATCCTATTGCCAGCGTTCCAGAAGTTGTTATAGGACTTCCAGATATGGACAAGAACGAAGGAACTGTTGCTGCAACTGATGTTACATAAGTTCCCGCTGGTTGTTTGGCATTAAAAGCAGTCCAATCTGCTGAACTCAACAAACCACGATTGCTTGCAGAAGCAGTCGGAAGGTTAAGAGTAATAACAGGAGTAGTAGTTGGATTTGCTACTGTTGAAGAAACATCAAATCCCGATGTTCCAAGTGTCAATGCAGCAACGCTAGTAACCGTACCGCTACCAAATGTAAACAACCCTGGTGCAGACCAAGTAATTGCCGCTGTGCTTCTGGAGTTAACTACTCCAATAGAAACCCATACTTGATTTGACGGAACAGCAGGAGGAACAGACAACCATCCTGTAGGAGCAGTACCAACATTGGTTGTAAAGTTCCACGATCCACCAGTAGGAGTTGTAGGTTGAGTTGCAGCTTCTTTAAAGATAAACCACTCAAAATACGTTCCACCAAAGACTGTATTATTTCCGTACAAACCAACGGATTCAGAACCAGACTGAGGGGCAACCGTTCCGGTGGAAGTGCTGCCGTAAAGACCACCTGTAGCCATAGTGAATCCTATTTAAACGAATAACGGTAATTGCGAGGCTGGAATTCACTGGTGAGATGTTGATCTCCACCACGCCATTTACCTTTGAAGTTCTGATCTTCAATCAAACCGTAAGAATCATCAAACCTAGAAATCCATTTCTGCGCTTCTTCAGTATTCTTGTTCTTATCATAATAAGCCCACAATGTTCCGTAGAAGTATCCTTCAGGGAATGACGCAAGTGCAGCATTGTTCTGAACAATAGGATTTAAAGCATCCGATGTTGGGCTAAATAAGAATGGAAACGTTTGTTGGTAATACGCTTTGATAATTGTGTTTTCACCAGGATTGGGAGTAAACACATAATTTGGGCCAACTTCAGAGAAAGAAGCACGAATAACCCTTGGTACACCAAAAGGTTTAACGTAAAGCTGGTCAATCATCCTGCGCCGAATAATCTCACGATCACCAACACGGTCATAAATAATCCAAGGGCCAACGTTTCCAGTTGTTGTCTCAGAAGTGGTACTGTAAGTTTCCTGAAAGAAAAGAATCGGCAGATTCATGTCTGACGGAATAGGAGCCAGACCTTGAGCGTTGACAGTCAGGAAAGAAGGGTTTACCGGATCGTATGGGTTTGTACGCAATGCAGGAAGCTCAATTGTCCGCATTTTCAACTCAGCCATCTGAATACAGCCAAGGATTTCCACAGAAGATTGGGTTGGAATCTTTAGGATAGCCGTAGGAAGCGTTGCACCTAGCCAAATTCCGTCTGGATCAGTAACGGTGATGGTAGTGCTGCTTACAGCGGTAACGGCGGTATACGGGCCTGTAACCGTTGGGCCAATAAAGTCTCCAACAAGAACTACGCTTGTGGGATTGGAAGAAGTTGTGATTACACCGGTTGAACTAACAAATGCAGTTGCATTAATGCTAATCGAGGAAGGAATCGCCCCCACCCATTGTGCTACTCGACTAACCAGAGCGTTAGCTGATTGGATGAAAAGGGCCATAGTGTTTCCTTACTTGGTCGGAATAGCTGGATTATAAGGTAACGGGATTTTACCGCTAGGGTGGCAAACAAAGTCTGAATAATACTCATTCACAATTGCGTAGAACAATATCTTGTCCTCTTTTACTTGCTTGATAAGTTCCCACGGACGATTACTAAACCACTTAGAACTGATTTCATGGGCAAAGCATTTGGGAAGCTCCATTGCATGAAACGTTCCAGCAAAAAATGGATTATCAGTACCGTGTTCCTTGTAAAACTCTCGTTTTTCTTTGCAACCTTGTTTAATTGCTTCAACGTTTTTTTGGTCATATTGAACATACCTGGCTCCATCTATAGCGCCAATTTTGTAATCAATATTCCTTGTATTAAACGTTTGCGACCAAGTACCAGACTTGACCTCATTAAACATTTTGTCGTTCTTTATCAATAATCCTTCAATGCCAGCCTCAAGATTACCTTTGGTGTAGTAATCCTCGTTTATACGGGCTTCTTCATTGTTGAGGTTTAGTTCCATACTTTTCTCCATGACTTTCCAAAGGGAACCCTTTGTGGATTCCCTTCAGAAAACCTCCGAAGAGATTATGCCAAGTAACGCTTAACTTGGGCGCTAGGACGAGGAGCCGTTACAGCAGCACCGGTAGAACTGATTGCAGCGAGAACACCCACACCGGCTGGGTTACGCACAATGAGAGTTCCCTCCATTATGTATTGGTCGAGCGAAGCGTCAGCATTGCTGAATACTTCATTGTTCGGGCCTAGTTCACGCAACGAACCCCACTGGATAACGTCAGGGTTCATGAACAAAGCGGAGGTGTTATCCGAACCGGTTTGATCCATAACCCAGCTATCGTCGATCTGGTAGGTGTAGTTGAAGTCACCCTCGTAAGTACCAATCGTGTCACCCTTGTCAGCAGGGTTAAAACGGTTGATCGAACGGCTCGTAGGCATCATGTCGCTGATGTGAGTACGCATCGACGTTGGGACTACCATGTTGGTAATCTTGGCGTTGAAACGTTGTTCAGCAACAGTAACCAACTGCTTGTACAGGTATGGGCTGAATTGTTGCAGCGTAACACCAGTGCTAAAGGTAAAGTAACCCAAACCGGAATTAGACAGAACACCATCAAATGGGGTGTTAGTCGCAGTAGCGGTTGTGGTGTCAGTACCATCAGAAGCAGCCAAGTTCAGTACCGAAGTACCGTCCGTGTCGTTACCGGAACGTGAGCCAGCAAACGAGAACAGCGAACCAAAACGGCGACCGTTGTTGGGCGAAGCACCTTGGGTTGCAGCTTGACCAGAATACTTGATCGAAGCGCCATCTGCACGAAGCATCTGGAGTTCAACGTCAAACATAATCTCGGTCAATTGCTTGACTTCTTGGTACGCCTGGGGATCACCACCAGCTTGTTCAACGGCACGAGCAGTGCCAGTAGCACCGATAGTGGTCGTGAAAATCTGCGTGTAGTTGCCCAAGTTGGAACGGGTGTTGGAAGCAGCATCAGATGCAGCAACCGAAGCGCCTTCCAGCTTTGCATTCAAAGCAGGGGTACGGAAGTAGTCATTGGGCCAAATGTGCAGAGTCGAATTGACTTTGCGCTTTTTGCTCATTGCCATGTTAGTAACCGGAGTACGGTCTTTAACATAGTTAGAAACGGTCAAGTCCAAGTCCTTAACCACGATGTCAGTTGCATAAGCACCTGCGCCATTGCCTAGAGCGGCAGAAGTAATAGTAGCCATGAGAAACTCCTAAAGATTAACGGCGGCGTTGTTTGTTAGCCGCCAACATTGTTGCCAAAAGATCACGCGCTGCACCCTTATCGCCAGAATTCGCTTTCTTTTGAAGTTCATCAGCCTTGTTCTCAGGTGAGGTTTTCGCTCTTGCCATCGGTTTACTAGCAGCAGCCAGTGAACCTCCAACGTTGCGTACCTTTGGCCCTTCACGGAATTTCATCCCGTCTCGGATCAAACTCAAAAGATGTTCGTCACTGGATACTAGGTCAATATTCTTGACACCAGGTACAAACGATCCTTCAGCACCCTTCCAGTCCTTTGCCAACTTTTCCCGAAGCTCGGTAAAGTTTGCTTTGTTGGCTAGTTCTTTATCAGAGAAGCTTTGTCGGGCAGTTTCAAGTTGTTGCCTGACAAAATCGCTCCTGTGAGCATAGAACTGTTCAACTTTAGGACGGTTCGCTTGGATGAACTGCGACTTTTCTTCAATTAACTTAGCGTTCTGTCGCATTGCTGCTTCAGCTTCACTACGTTGAATATCCGTTGCCGCACTGTCGTAGATTTGCCGCCATTGCTGGTTATATTGCTGAAGGGTTACCAATTCGTCCGCTGCACTTTGCAATTGCGGAACAACCGTTAACTCTAAACCAATCTGCAAACCATCTAGTTCACTTCTGCGTTTAGCCTCATACTCTTCAAAATCCGCTTTTTCAGCTTTAAGCTTACGAGCGTTTTCATGGATAGCACTACCTTGACCAAGAATAGCAGCAGCCTTTGATACGGGTATCTCAATAAAACCGCCTTCTGCGTCCTTATTGGGAATGCGCCACATCATGTCGGCATTCTGCTCTGCAAACTCTAGAAAATTAATTGGATCATTTACTCCATCGGAGGAATCACCGTTATCTTCTACATCTACAGTTTCTACAGTCTCTGTGGAACTACCTTCAGGTTCAACGCCTTCTTCAGGTGTCGCCTCGGGGGAAACTTTCGTTTCTTGTCCCGCTGGTGGTGGAGTGCTACCATTTGGTTGCGGATTGTTACGCCGGTTGGCGGCAATCATCGCAGCAATGGCATCTACCGGACTACCAGTTTGCTCAGGGGCGGTTGCTTCTGCAATTACGTCTGACATATCTTATCCTATTTCGTTAAGTTTCGGCTTTTCTATTAGCCATCTTGACGAGATATTCATTTTTTTCGATGAAATCAATGAAGTCTCGAGCGCCAGCAACATAATATGCGTTGCCTATTCTTTCTGAATCGTCCTTACTCTCCTCTAGACGCTCCAGTATGTGAAACCTATACAGGTTAAACATTAATGCAAAATCTTCATTACGAAGCAAACGGGATGCACATTCCCCATTTTCCATGATGAGGGCTTTTCGACTTGCACTAACCTCCTTATTTGTATCTGTTGCTCGAGTACGCTTATTAAAGTAAGCGCGTATATTCGATATTAACCTTTTGGGTTCTATGCTTTGCATTTCTATCCTTAATCTATTTCAACTGCTCTTAGCTTTCCTGCTTTTGCAGCCATCATTTCAAACATATTATCTGTTCCAATATCTCCGGTCTGTGCCACCAGCAATCCTGCCTTGGCATCGGTTTCCTTGATCTTGGCATTGTTCAAATCCGTTTTAGATTTGAGTTCCTGCTGTTCAGGGCTAGGAGGCTGCTGAGATTTAGCCTGTGCAATCTTGCCAGCTTCTTCCATTGTCGGCAAGTAAGCATCTACATCCTTAACACCCAATACTCGCAGGGTATCTTCAAAAGGACGACGAACCTTGATAAACAACTCAGGAACGCTTGGGTCAAGTTGAGCAACTGCTTGGGCAAATGCCTGTTGAGCTTGGATAATCATTTGTTGGCGAGTCAAGCGGTTTTCGTCAGACATAAAGCCCAAAGCCAAGTCAATGTTAATCAGCTTGCGGTCAATAAACTCAAAGTTATCCACAGACTTAGCATCTAGGAATGGCTGTCCTGCCAAACAGGTATTAGCCAATTGCTGGATGTTGTAATCGTCAGCGTATTGAACCAACGTTTTCCAGATAATGTAAATCACATCACGCAATCCAATAGCGCAATTCTTGACCATCTCATCCTGAATCAACTGGTTTGGCCCCATAGCCAATTGCAGCTTATACCCGCTGTTACCGTCTTTCATCACCTCTGGATTAAGAACGTCATTGGGGCTGGTCATGCCAATCATTGCCATTTTGTCGCCTTCAAAGCGCTGCATGGATGATTCAACATAAGCCAGGTTACCCTGCATGGGCTGGAACTCAAAGATGTGCTTATTAGGATCAAATTTACGATCCAAGATAAACATGGCACTAACGCCCCGCTGGATTTCCTCGGCATCCAAGAATTCTGGGTTTACGCCGATCCTTGGGGTAGAAGCTTGCATGGCAAATGCCATTTCTGCCCTACGGATTGCGGTAGCGTATTCCTGCAATGGAACCAGACGCTCACCAAGTGAGTAACCAAAGAAGTTGCCCACAATGGGCTTTGGACACATATTTGCCAACGGAATGAATTCCACTTCCTTGACGTACAGGATATAGGAACCGGAGAAGCAAGCTTCCACAATTTCCTCTTCACCGTCACCGTCAATGTCCTTGCGAATCCAAGCGGTAGTCAACATAATGACTCGGCTATACCGGTCAGCGCCTTGAGAGGCAATTACGCCCTGTCCTGGCACTGGAGTGGAGTCACGCGCATGGAGAGCCAGATCGTTCTCCAAAGCACCAGCTTGGTAGGCTCCAGCAGGGCCGTAGGCGGCATGGTCAGCCAGCAACTCTAGGTCTACAAAGGGAAACTGAGCTTTACACTCATGGATTGTCATTGGATCGTAGAAACCAACAAAGTCTTGATCAGAAATCGTAGAAATCGTTGGGTTGCAAACAAAGTAATGTTGAGCAACGTGCTTAATACGGATATTGGTTGAATAACCGGTCAACTTATATTTGGCACGATATATAGTGTTGTTTCGGATAGATTCGGAAATCTCATCTTTCGAAGGCTCTTGCTGCATTTCCTGTTCATCAGGTTGCATCTGCTCTTGCATAACGCCTTGAAGATTAACGTCTATCTTACGCATATTCTGACGTTTAGCAGTCAGTCCTTTTTCACCGGCAAGGGTTTCAAAGGTGCGTAATTGATCTTTAGTTCCTTCAACTTCCTTGTACTGCGTAATGGGTTCGCGTACAGGGGAAATCATCACAATACCGTTCTTGTGCAGCAAGGCATCTTGCGCCCAATCCCGAATGATCTGGTAGGAATCATTCTTGCTGTTGAGCATATATTTGACCATCTCGGTAGCTTGTCGAGCTTGGTCGCTGTCGGATTCTGCAAACCGTTCAAACTCAAAGTTAACCTTACCGTTGGGCATCAAGCACTTGGTAATGATAGCCGTGGCATAGTCAATACCAGGAGTTACTACAGGGTGAATGTAATCAATACCCCGAACCGGTTCAGTCGAATTTGATACTGGAATATTTAGATAATGGTAATCACTAAAACGATTAAACGTATTTTTAGATTGTGTTAGTCGAAGGTAATCGACCATTTTGACGTAGACTTCATGGACAGTTTGCTCCGTGATTCCACGATTTCCCGTTGGGCTTTCTAGGCTTTCAACAACTAAATTCTGTTTGTCGAGCATCTTAAATCCTTTGTGCCTTGCCTTCTAGCGGGGTTAATCTACGAAAAGTAAAGTTATTTGACCGGCTTACCACAGATTCCCCATGACCTTGAATTAGGGCGAGTATACCAATACGGGCAGAATCTATGTGATCGTCAGGATCAGTGAACTTTCCGTTTTCATCAATGGCGTAATTTCTAGCCTCATCTAGGAATTGTACGCAAGATTCGTTTATCAGGAAAGTCCCACGTTCCATACCCATCCGCATTATATTAATCCCGTAGGATTTGTGGTTGGTTACTTTACCCTGGTCATTCGGAGGATTAAGGATAGCACCTGGAATGCAGTTTAGGTTGTAACTGTCCTCAAAAACCTCACGGACAGATTGTTCTGTCAACGTATATCTACCAGCCAAAGTTGCATCATGGGGTAAAGCAATAGGCACGTTTCTGGATTCACGATCCAGCAAATAGTGGACGTACTCGTCTGGAGTTTCACCCTTGTCAACAGTAATTTGTCGATGAAGATAGATTTTTTCTTCAACAGGATCGCGAAAGAAAAACGAAATAACTGTCGGGTCATTTTTAATCCCCAGGTCAAAAGAAATTAATCTTTCTAACTTATCATTTTCTCGTAGATCAATGTCTGTAGCCTTATAAGTAGGCCACTTCAACAGTGGGAATACTACTCCCTTTCCGACCAAAGGTATACCGTTCATACGGCATTCCCTTTCCCAAGGCATAAAGTCTCGGGCTAACTGTTCCCGTTCTTTCTTGGAAAAGAAGACCTCACCCCATTCGTTCTCATAGGGAATATCGTCCCAGGTTACCCGTACATGGCAGTACCCTTCAACGTTGTCCCAGAACTTCCTAACTAGTCCTGAGAGTCCCTTGAGTGGGGTAAATGAGCAGATAACCTGTCCATCTCTAGCCGCTGTACGGACAACAAGCTCGGAGAAGGTTTCATCTGGTGGCTGTTCGTCCAGCACAACGAGGTCAAGTTCAAAACCTTGGAGGTGTCGGACTTGCTGTGTGTAGTTGGAGAAATAGAGTTTTGATTTTCCACCGGAGATGTGCCAGACTTCAATAGCCAACACGTTTGCTCCGTCCGTTCGTATGGATTTTTCATCTATTTTGTCCCGAGGAATTGAACCTGATCCAAGCTTATAAGCCTGTTTGATATCATCGCATCCAAGCAATTTGGACTGTAGCGTTTTAGCAACCTGTTCCCAGGATTCACCCGCTGCCATAGCAATAATGGGTTTATCCCAACGCTTGCCTTTCCAATCATCAGGGTAAATTCCCGTGAGATGGTAGGCAGTCTCATAAGTAGACGCGATCGTGTTGTGATGAACTATTCCTGCGCTAATGTAATTTTCAGTGCCTGGAACAGTAAAGTCATAAACATCATGGCATCCAATAGATTCATACGCTATAATCTGATTAGTTGCATTACTAAAAGGATTTAACAATGAAGAAGATTGAACTTGACCTTGACAAGATTCGCCATTTGATTGAAGTTGAAGAATTGCAGCAACACAAGATTGCTGAAATTTTTGGATGTAGCCGCGACACTGTAATGAGGTTTTGCAAACAACATGGTTTAAAAACTCAAAGAACGGGGCCAAAATCGGGCGATAAACATACTGGCTGGAAAGGTGGTCGTACTTTAATCGGGGGCTATTGGTATATTTATCAGGCAGACCACCCGTATTGCACAAAAGCTCATCGGGTAGCCGAACATCGACTTGTTGCTGAAACCATGATTGGGCGCTATTTGTTGCCTTCAGAAGTTGTGCATCACCGTAACGGAAACCCGCAAGACAACCGCCCAGAAAACCTTGAAGTTTTTTCTTCAAATTCTGAACACTTAAAACATGAGTTGACAGGTCGCGTTCCAAATTGGACTGTTGAAGGTTTGGAAGCAATGGCAGCAGGGACTCGCAAAAGACGTATTCAACTCCAGACTGCAAAACGCGATGCCCAAGGGCGGCTTCTATCCAACGACCATTAGACATCCACAATCGAACGCAAGGCTCTTGAGGTTTTTTGATGGGCTGTATTGCTTTACGTATTACAGCTTTTTCACCATCCCATGACCAAACATCAAAAGATTCTCCACGGGCATACATCTCACCATAAGTGATTTGTTTCCCGTCAGGCAGGTCTAATACTGTTGCTGCGGTGCAACATTTTCCTGCCCTGTTCGCTGCGATCATTCCCCTACGGGTATAGTTTGCACCGGTATCAAAGAACTTCTTTTGGTATTCAAAGGGTTTGAACCATTTGATAGCATTAAACTGCATATCGTAGGCAAGCTTATCCCTAGCAATCTTCATAGACCGCAGTTGGTCAGCATCAAGGTGCTTGATATATTTCTTGCCACCAGCAAGGTTAACAAGGTGTTTTAATGCTCGGTCTTTGTATACCGGAAGTATGTAGTCACTAGCTTCACTTCTTGCCATAGTGATCTCGTATGTCTAAAAAGATTTGAGATGCTAATGCCAAATAGTAAATGTCTTCAGGGGTAAGCTTGTGCAAGGATTGGAGGTCTTTTTGAAGCCACTCCAAACTTTTTCTTGCACAAACCTCTGCCTGAGTAGACAGTTTGTCATTGAAGACAGAATGGATATCGTCCATTATGCCCAAGGATCAGCAATATTCTTTTGAGAAATACTGACGATATCCCGATCAATCAAACTCCAAACGCCACCGCCTTTTTCGCCAATCAGGTAGGTATACAAACCCCGACCTTTTTCGGTGAAAGTGCCATCAGCGCGTTTCATAACAAGTTCTTCAGTACGAGGATCAATCCAGCTAATACGCTCTGGAGTAGGTTGTCCGTACTTATTGATGCGAGTACCAATAGCTACCTGTTCTAGTGGCCCCATTACCTGGTAGGTAATAACACCATTTTCAAACTTCTTAAAACTAATTTGAACCTTCTTGTCCGATTGTGGATCAAGAGGGTGAGGCATATTGGTTGCCCCAAAGAAATGCACTTGCGAATCAAGAGGAGGCAAGTCCTTATTACGCTCTGGGAGCTTTCGAATATCGTCAACAGGAACCAATTCCTTTTTGTCAACATAAGGATTCTCATCAGTCACAAACTCTGTAGGAACCTTCTTTCCTTCCAGAGCATTCTTTGCGACGATGTATTGATCCTCTTTAGGTTTACCAATAAGGTCAAGAGAAATCCCAACCTTGTCATAGACAAATTGGGTTAACTCTTTAGCCGTGGGTAAATCTGCCTTCAACGAAGCAATGTCATACGATGCCATATCTATACCTTTCTATACTTTTGCTGGGACTGACGGGGTTTTAAACTTACCACCTTTACTAACATTATTCGTTGTTTGGTCAGACAAATGACGAACCGTAAAGGCTTGACGAACTGCACTGGCTACTGTCTCACGCCGACTGTCTTCAGCGGAACGTCCTTTGAGCTTATCGTTGATGCCCTTAGAGACACCCTTACGCATCTGCTCACCACCGGAAATTACTTTGCCGTACATATAAACCTCACTTGAGATAATTTTTGGTTGATTGACTCATGTAGCCATCGTTATGGCAAGCACCATCATAACCCTTTGGCTTGCTCAACATAACCTTTTGATGGATGCCGGTAATAGAGCCACCAGCTTTAGGAGCGCCTTGGTTGCCAGCAGGCATCATCAGACCACCTTGAGGACGGGTGACCGTAGTAACACCACCAGGGCCAGCAGTATGCTTGGATTTGTTGCCAACACGGTTAGGCGCTTGGGCCATTAGAGTCGGTGCTTTGTTACCAGATGTATAGCTCATTTTGAACCTTTCCGTTTGTTTTCTGCGTCACGTTTAATTTGGTACGCAATAGCCACCGCCTGGTCTTTAGGCTTTCCAGCCTTAATCTCAATAGCAATGTTCTTACCTACCGCTTCTTTGGATTTCGATTTAACCAGTGGCATTTTATACCTTACGAAGTGAATTCATAAAATCCTCAAGAGCATCGTCAGCATCAATATCTTCTTCCTTATTGATGTTCTGAACGTGTTCAATCGAAATTATAGGCGCTCTTGAAGACTCAAACGTTGCCAGCTTCTCGGCAATCTTAGATTTCTGCTGGATGTCCAACTCGTCAGACTGCATAGCCTCAATCAAAACCTCCATAGCCGTCTTCAAAGGAGGTAACCCTTTAGCCATGTGAGCATCATTCAATTGGTTAAACAAAGCACCATACTCGGTTACCCTGTTAACAATAGACTTAGGACGACCCTTGGGATTAAAACTCTCCCGAGGCTCCGCCTTCCCAGTAACCAGCTTCATGGCCCGTTTCTCTGCCCTCTTCTTAGCAGCGTACTCTCGAGCATATTTGCGCTTAGCCTCAGAAGTAGCCATAGTCCCTTCAGGCTTTATTTCGTCAAACATTTAATACCCTCTTCAGTCCGTATCCAAGCATAAGACCCATTTACAGTAAATCCACGTTTTTTGTGAATCTTCATAAATACCTCAAACTCAGGACGAATACTAGTCGAACAAATAATCGGCACACCATTACTATACGCCCACAATATGTGTTGGTCAATCATCTCATTGATTAAACGTATTTTAACCCTAGCACTCAACCCGTGGTCAACATGGTGGAACTTAGCGTTCGATATCTCCTCCGTCGAATAAGTAGTGTACCCGTACCTATCATACCAACAGTACCCAACCATCCGATCCCCGTCCCGACAAACCGCCAGGAACTCTTTACTCCTGTCAAATATCTGTAGGGTAGACACCATAGTCACATTCTTCCTGAACAGGTCTTTGCTCTTCTTCAAAACCTCCCCAGTATCCACAAAGTACTCATCTGCCATATCCACGATATCTTCTACATCCTTCAACGGATGAGCCAATGTCCATTCCATATCTATTCCTTTCAACGTTGAAAAGTTTTTGTAGAAATTTTGGGAATGGGTTAGTGGGCCCCCCTCTTTTCATCCAATCCCAGTCCTACCCCCCCATCATTCTACACACTCAAAAAGGTGCAGGGGGTATAAACGTTTTCGGTCAGGGGGGTTTGGGAAGAGAAAGGGCAGGGGGGAGGGCGCATCACTTTTGATATTTTGAGTGCCAAGCGAGTGCAGCGAGTGAGTGCGCGAAGGGTTAAGCCATGTCTATGCTTTCCTATGGCTTTTGTATACCCTCTCCAATGAAA
>JAUKPQ010016566.1:0-12598 GCA_032273045.1 Chloridella minuta
TGCTCTTTGTATCTCTGGTCAGTTGCTTCGAATAATGTTGGAGAAGGAACTTCGATTGCCGCTGTGCGTTCACCGTCGCCTCTACTCTTTGTTTTCAAATTATTCTTGTTGGCTAAGTGTTGAATGACACGGTTGTCTTCAATACAGTGCATGTAGACTTCACTGATGTGATGAAATTTAGACCAAGCTAACATTTCAGTAATCAACATATTTCCTATACCGTTGCGTTGTTGGTCGTGCTGTACTGATACTGCAATTTCCCAACTGTCATCGGCATTCCTTGCCATGTGTCCCCATCCCACACGTTCACCATCATCACGTGCATACCATAATTCATGGTCTTGTGGGTTGGTGCACATATTCAATATCAATTGATCAATAGAATGATCACTTACAGGATAACCAAATCTTGAGATTTTATCTCCGACAGTCAATGCCTTCAAGTGTCTACTATATTCACTGATCTTGTATATGTTAGTGTGGTGGACTTTCATCATTTCATTTTACTCGCTTTGTAATCCTTGATAGCTTGGATAGCCTCAAGGATACTTAGAAATAATTTTTTCATAGATGAAATTGCTTTTTATGTTGTTTTAAATTGAATTCAACTGTTAATCGTTCTACATCACCTGAGTGTTGTGGGCGATTTGCGTTGATATAGTCTTCTAAATTAGAGCCATAACTGTTATCATTTGATGCTCTGGCTATTAACCATCCTGCTACTGCTAGGGCTATCATTATTACAACTACTACCATATTACTTAGCCTTCTTAGCTTTTGCGGTAGCTGCTGGAACGAACTTGTCTAGTCCATAAGCAGTTACGACTTCCTTAGCAAACTCTTTTTTTGAGAATAGAGCAGTAAAGGTCAAGAAGCAATCAATACCAGTATCTAATGCTTGTTTTGTATATTGAGATTGAGCGACAACAAACTTCTCCATTGCGTCTGCTAATTCTTCGTGCTTAACGAAAGTATCAACAAATTGAAGTTTACCCTTTTGAACCGCGTCAACGGCATCGTGTGCGATAGATTTAATCATAATTTTTCCTCTGTGTGTATGATGTGTGGGTTTTTATAAAGAACCCTAACTTCACAAGTATTTAGTACCTGATGAATGTATTATAACATACTTTCTCGGTATTTTTGTAGAGCTTGGCCTCTAATCTCAGCTAACCTCTGAGTGATGTGTTCTGGTAATTCCGCATCATCATCCCAGAGATTTTTGATTTCAACTAGTTTAGGACGACTATAACCACGATGTAAATCTACCTCTTCGGCATAGTCATCGTCACTATCATCGATATCACTTAGCTGCCGGCGCGACTGGTGCGGCTGGCTTAGCAGCTGGTGTTGCAGCCTTTTCGTCTTTGGCAGGGCTTTTAGTGGCCGGTGCCTTGTCTTCCTTCTTCTTAGCCAACTTCATTTCTTCTTTAGCAGGTACTGCTGCAGGCGCAGCCGGTGCAGTTGCTACGGCTGGAGCAGCTGGAGCTGCTTTAGGAGCGTCTGCGGCAAATGCTGTTGCTACTGACAAAGTTGTGATAAGGGCGATTGCTAATGTTTTCATTTTAGTTTCCTTTAAGTTAATGAAAGTAGAACAACATTTTATTGTCTACATATATATAACGCGGTAGCTCTGGTTTTCGTTGACAAGTTCTTACCCGTTTTACTAAATACTACATGTTCTATATATCATATCTAGGTATCTTCGATGGAAAAGACTTTGAAGATGCAAATACACCCCCTCAAATCAGTAAAGCATTACAAGCTGGGTTCACTTGCCTAATTAATGTTTGGCGAGTAGATGGTGTGTTATATGTGGGCACAGAACAAGGGATGATTGAAGTTACTCAAAAGTACATACAAGGTCCTAGATTCTATATCAATTGCATGAACGATGAAATTAAAGAATGGATCGTGGACCAACCAAGTAAATTGTTTCCAAACTACTTCTGGTTTGACGCATCTACTCCACCTCCACCATATGCTACTATCAGTAACGGTAAACTAATGACACCGGGCAATACCCCTATCAATGATAATAGCGTGATATTTCTTCCAGAGATAGCTGACAGGGGATTGTTCAGCACTGTACATTTACGTTGCTATGGAATATGTAGCAGTTATTTATCCTTCATTAGGCGTATGCGTAATGAAGGTATATGGTATTAACCTCCGCGCCCAGTCTTTCTAACGGGTGCTCCACCAAAACCCTTGCTTGGTTTAGGTGCTTTGGATTGAGGTACAGCGGCACCCGGCAATCTAGGGCTATTCTTCTTAGCTTGTCTAGCTAATTCAATGAATGGATTTGGACTTTTCTTCTCTGTCATTTTCTTACCTTTATAGAGTCTAGGTAGCTATGTATGTCACCGTATAGTGTCATCATCATAGCAATCTTACTATCATACAACCTTATGTATGGTTCAGACTTTTGACCTTCAACTTTATTTACCCCCAAATAATAAGGGCATTTGATTTTTTTAGATAAGTCGGTAATGAAAGAGTAGTAGCTTTCTTTTTTGTTAATTTTTAGGGAACATTGATAGAATTCAATCTCTGCTAGTCTAAAGTGTAGATCGCCCAAGTCACTTAACCTTAGACTGTCGCCGGAGCTAGCGGTCATCCACCATTCAAATATTACTTTATCTAATGGTTTACCTACTTGAGGGAGTTCTGCCAATACGGCTTCTGTTATAGTTTCTTTGAGACTTTTGCGCTTAGGCATCTGGGTACACGCATGTACCTTGGTTCATAAACACCACAGTAAACTTGTCAGTTTTAAACTGTGTGTTTAGTTTGCGGCAAAGATTTCGTGCATGTCCTGGATTACTAAAGCTAGTCTTTTTATACTTAGGCGTAGCATCAGGATCTTGATAGTGCTGTGACTTCAAGTTGATAGGTTGGTTATCATAGAATACAGCCCAAATGCCTGCAGCCTCGACAATCTGGTCACACTTGTATGTGTTCTTGTCTACTATCTCTAATAAAAGTTTCGGTTGTGTTCTACTCATTACCATTTTCCTCCATTGACTTCCACTTGAATCACTTTGTCATCAACGGATCCCTGTTTGTTATTTAACAATTCATAATTGTCTGCCACTAATTTAGCGATTGAATCACGTAACAATCTTGCTTCATCCATTGGTATAACTACACTGGTTCCATGTTTGCTTTCCTGTGCAGACACCTTTTCAATAAAGCGTTTAATAATAATCATCTACTATTTAGCACATTTTCTGCTTCTTCTTTAGTTTTATATGGACCTGTATATCCATATCGTTGAATAAAGATGTATTTAGGACAGAAAAATGATTTAGTTTCTGCTCCCTGAGTGATATTAAACCATCCTGCGGCATGATAGCACTTGCTTTTTGCACTGGTAGTAAACAAATGTAGTTTGCGTTTAACATCCAAGATACTGTTAAACACTTTGCTAGTTGTGGGATACTCAGTAAAAGGTGTGTCGGTCTTTGTTTTAAACTTACCTACATTTTCAAACTTAATGTTAGTAATACGTTCAATTGCTTTGGTGTTTTTATAATGCGTTTTATTGCCATTCAATTTAACTTCGAATCCAGAGCCGTCTGCTAACACATTGCCGACTTTTTCATCTCCGTCAGTAACAATCCAAAATTGATTTTTAACTACAGGCTTTGCAATTAGTGGTTTATTCATTATTTTTCCTTTTCTTTGTAGAAGGTTCTTCGTCAAAATTTTTCAATCGTTTTACTCCCTTGTGTGTACATACTAACACATTCGTATACTTCCCGTCAATCTTTAATGGCAAATCCAAATGAATGTGTAGCTCAGGTCCACGTAGTTCACTGATAACGGTATCGTTGCCTACACTGCCTATCCAACGAATCTTTCCATACATACCCGTCACCCTTGCCATGAATTCATAGACAGGTTGATAACGATTCTTTTCAAAGTAATCAGCTAGACTTGTCATCTTTTAAAACCATGTTAGGTGCAATGTTGTTGTCATAGATTTGTGCCATTGTGTTCCACAACCCTTTACGTTCGTCAGGCGTCATGCCGGCAACCCAAGGAGGATCCTCGGGCATTCTGTCAAGACCATAATCATGTCGATATGTCATGCACATATCAGTAATGATTTGTTCACGACTCATTATGTTCTCGGGTAAGTTCGCAAACCAATTGGAAGTGCTCATATGCTTTCTTTACTGATGGGTTTGACATTAATTTGTCGGCTTCTTCCATCATAGCCTTTACGCCTGCTTCGGCACAGTCATGAATACTAAGACCATATAAGGTACATAGTTCATCACCCATTTCTTTAGCTAACTTAGCCCACGCCTTTTTTTGACCTTCTGTAATAGGAGTTTGCTTTGGACGTAGTTCAGCGGCTTTGCTGATAGAACGACAGATAGCATCTTCTGCTACTCTGCTTGCGGCAATCATCGCGGCATAGTTAGGATCAACATTGAACCTGCGACTAGTGCCTCCGGGATAGCACATAACCAAGTGATTACCTTTTGGAAAGCTATCCATGTAATCGCTGTCATATTCTGCAACAGGGACATATTTACGACCAACTTTTTCATAATATACTTTCTTCATAGTTGAAACTTTTTCAAATAATCTTTAACTAATGATGTGTCATCTTCAGTAAGAAAATCATCATATATAGTTTCCATTCGTGTTAGTTCTTTTTTATATTCCTTGATAATCCACATAGCATATTCTTTATCCTCCTCATCCATGCTATTCCACCATGCCTCTAATTGTTCTGGGGTACGGTTAAGAATAAAATAGATGTTGTTCATATCTTTGTCGTTCATATTATTCTCCTAGTTTTTCCCAAATATATTCAGATTCTTTAACATATGCAACAGGTCTGAGCCAACCATGACCAATACATTCCATAATCAAACTTTGATAATTGTCAGGACAACGTTGACTGATCTCAAAGGCAGCACGTGGCACCATTGTGATTCCATCAGTCATTGCAAAGTCCGGATCACCTTGTTTAATTTTCTTAAAAGTTTTTTCAGGAAATGTAAAAGTCATTCTTCTACATCTTTCAACGGTGTAAAAAATGTTTTTATTTTATGTTCTTCTGTCCAAGCCTCGGCAGCATAGTGATTGTCAATGTCACACAATGCTAGTGCTTCTTCTTTAGAGACAACACGGTGACTAACAATTTGTTCACCTAAATATTCTTGGCTGAACTCTTGTGCTTCGTTCAGTGTGACAGTATCAAGTGCCCATAGGCTTTTATCGTTGCCTTGTTCATCAACTCCCACTGGTACTTCAACCATGTATCTCACACGGAAACTACTTACCGTTTCAACTAGTACCCATTGTGTTTCTGTACTCATGCTAATACTCCCGTATAAGGACTGTTCAACCATTTACTGTATGTCTCAGCTTGTTCACTAATTTTTGTCAATTCGTACCGTCCACAAAATTTCATAAAGTGAATGCCCACTTGTGGGATAGTATTAATACGCACACTCTCACGAATACGTTGGTCAACTGCATCTTTGATTTCCTGAGGTTGTGCAGTCAAGTCAATCAACATTTTATTGCGTTGAAAGTCATCACGTACACGATGTTCGGTACCATCCGCGTCTAGCCAGCGAGAAAGCATGAACGAGTTATATGCAAAGCCCTGCTTTTCACGGTCATTGTATGCCTCCATGATGCCGATTTTGTTCTTAGAACCCTTTTCACGTATGCCCGGATATGCAGGAAATACGTTGTCAGAAGAATCTCCCCTGACCAATTTTTTGAAAAGTAAATATTCAGGATCTTCCAACAGTTTAGGCTTCTTCTCTTTGTCTAATACAGGCTTGCCATTCTCTTTAAAGTAGCCCTGGAGCGTTGCCAGTTCACCAGTCACACCATTATATTGCTTCACTTTTTCTGTGATTAACTGGTTGTAGTCGGTATCGGTTGAAATTATCCAGTGCTCGTCTTCGGGATGCAAATAGATGAATCTTGCAATCATGTCATCTGCCTCAGCACGTTCGTGACGCAAGACAGTTACATTAGTTTTCTCTTTGATGTATGTGGTAAACTTTTCGTAAGTGTCCCAAAACATGGCTGATTCTTCAGCCTCAGCTTCAGTAACCGATTGTGCATCAACAATTCTATTCTTTTTATAAGGAGCATAGAGATCCTTACGGAAGCTGCGACCTTCTAAACAGAATACAACGTGATCGATTCCATACTTACGCACAGCTTGATTCACACTTGCCAATGTCAAGTGTAATGCCATGCCGATTTTTTCTTCCAGTGTACTGTTGCGTGATGCAACATGACGGGCTCGGAAGAAAGTGTTTGCAGTATCAATGAGTGCGTATTTGTGTGTCATGTGTCTATTATATACTACTATTTAGTTTTTGTCAACTTGACTTGTTCCAAAAACATATCAGGATTGGAATTGATGTTACTGAACAGTAATGGGCTGTTAATCGTGAATGGGAGATACTTTGCTTTTACTTTTCTGATAGTATCATACGGGTAATTGATGATTCTATCAGCAACAAAATTTTCTAGATCCTTAAGGTTAATTCCATGTACTGGATCTAACCATTCTAGTTTTTCATTACTTAGTTCAAGTCTATATTCTGCCCATTGTTTTTTAACATATCGTTCTAAATCTTTAATTTGATGTGCATCACCATAATAAAGATTACAAAACTGTTGTGGAGCCGCAACGTGGTTAGAGTATTCTAACAAACGATCTACGGGTAGATCCCTGAGTGTAATTCCATATCCAAGCACAAGAGTTTGTGCTTGGATAATGTTATAGAACCACCCGTAATTAGAGAGTGTAGGTTGCGACATTCTGACGAATATTCAATGGCAGAGAGTCATAGATATCGTGTGTGATACCGGGCGCAGGAGTGTAAATAAAATCACTTACATCAGTAGTAACCAAGTGCTTACCCTGCATTTTCTTGTACACCTTCAATACCAATGCCAACGCACAGTTGTATGGTGGAGTCTTAGCATCCTTGCCTTGAATCTTTAACCATGCCTTGTGTGTCTCTGCTGTGATACTACGCAATTCGGGGAAGCCAACAAAGAAAGTCTTGATGATAGCATGAATTTCCTTCATAAAGTCATCAAATGCTTTGCCCTTCATAGGAACATTACCGCTCAATAGACCTGCATACAAGTGACCATAGAAACCAAATGCCTGTGAGTCTACTTCTGAACCATGCCAGTATTTGTTGTTCATCGAAATGATAAACCTGAATTTATCCATGTCATCATCAGTAAAGCTAGACAATGCTTTAATGTGAGTCAATGTACCTGCACGACCTGCGTGTGCATGATTCGGAGCCATTGGAATGGTGTCTTCACTTTCACAGTGAGTTTGTTTCTCGGCAGCAAGTTTGTACTTGTCATTAGGACCATTGTCACCATACAAACGATAGCTACGAACGTGAACACGATGGTAATCGAATTCGTCCCAAGGCTTAGAGCCTTCACCGTTACGATATAGACCTGCCAATAATGGGAAGCTTTCTTGATCGGTGTCAATTACCCAGCATGGATACTCAAAGTCAAGCCACTTGTCAGTATCATTGCCCCACAGACCTTCTTTAGCAAACGCCGCAACAATTGTTTGTGTGTGCATAGCGTCAATGACCAGCAGATCCGGAGATCCTGCAAGACGCACGACATAGATGGGACTCAGCAAACGAGGATCAAAACCACGTGCGATTCTAGTACAATGTGGCTTGTCCAATAGACGTTGAACTTCCTCAGGTGTGAGCAATTCACGCAGTTTGTGTAGCTCGAACTTAGGGATATCAGATGGACTGAATTTAATTTCGTTTGCTTTGAAGAAAGCAATAACGTCCTGGAACTTCTTATATCCAGCGAGTTCACCCGTGAGGTCAACTACGTTTTTGTTTTTCAATTGCTTTTTAGTCTTAGCTAGGACGTTGTCCAATTGACTAATGTTTACTTTTTGACGGTTAGGACGCCAAACTAGTTTTGTCTTGATAGACGGAGTTGATGCAAGCGCAGTAACCAACGCGGCAGTTTGACCATTCAATACTGACACGGAATCTTTGCTAGCGGTTGCTTTTGCTGTTGCTGTTTTACCAGCGGTTGCTTTTGCTGTTGCCATTTTAATTTCCTTTAAATTTTAAATTTATTGCCGAACACCGTGCTCGACAATATTTGTATTATACAACATATTTGTATATTTGTCAACCTAAAAAATGAATACTTTAGCTTACTTCTGTCCTCCCATCACCTAAGTTTTTTGTACGGACCATGCGCAAGTCACGGTTAGTAGGATCAGCATCTTGCTGTTCATACATTTCTAGTACTATAGTTCTACAAATGTCTTGAAACCACCGATCGATTATGTCACGGTCTGTATCCTCTTTACTTTTCATATAACCAGTCTTAACTAGTTTAGCAATGAAGATTTCATTCCAGTCTAGTTCAAAACTACCATCATGAATGTTAGTAGGATCTACTTCCATTCTTAACACATTCACATAAGGCTCGCCTGCTTGTGTTGCTTTTTCTTTAGCAGATAGTTCAGTAGCAACTTTCTTTTCTTTAGGCTTGCGAGGTTTCTTTACCTTAGGTTCTTCAACCTTTACAGGTTCTGGCTTCTTGCCAAATAGTTTATCAAATAGTCCCATTGTTTAATCTTTCAAGTAATTTAAAGCTGGCTAAGTTTTTACCTTTAGCCTCACACATTATATCAAACTTATCACTGAATGTCAATGCCCAGGCGTTCACTGCATCATTCCAGAAATAGTCACTGTGTGCCCGTAATTTTTGTTTGCTGTATCCTTCGGCAATTAACGCAGTGTGGTCGGGTAATTGTGTAGTGGAATGTTCGATGAGTACATCTTCGCGGCTAACACTGTAATGCATAGTAGGGCGAACACCACGCCAACTGTCAATAACACGTTGTACAAGCGGGTCAGTAGGCTGAATGTATTCTCCCTCACGAATCCAATTATGGTGAATGTCCATGACCGTAGGTACGAGGTCAGATAATGATAAGCAGTCAGATAGTCCATGTGTGTATTCCTCATTCTCTAGTGTAAGTGTGTTGCGGGCTTCGGGTGACAATCGACCATATACATCTCTGATGCCCTGAGGACCTTTACGACCACTGATGTGTACGTTAATTTTGATATCCTGAAACGTTTTACCATAACCCATCATGCGGGCCATTGTAGTGTGATATTCAAATTCTTCGATACTCTTATTTACTACTTCTTCACGGTCGCTAGCTAAAACTACAAATTGGTCAGGGTGAAATGACAGTCGCACATCATTAGCACGTGCTGTCTCACCGATCGGTGCGAACCATCGTGCTAGACTAGATTGAACATCACTACTTTGCCAAAAGTCTTTGTAGTCATCATGGGTATAAGCCGGTAAAACATCCGAACTGATTCGGAACATTCGCAATTCAGGTGGTAGAGTAGAAAGATGGTCAATCACTTTCTTGATAGCCATTACATTGTGCTTGGCAATATCTGTGAGTTTTTCGTATGCTGAATTTTTAGATTGTCTGTCTAACCAGGCAATTGTTGTGGATTTACAGTTATATTCAGGAAGCGAGATTACGCCCTTAGTCGGGTGTAGTTCGGAAAATTTACAACAAAATCCAATTTTTTTAGTCATTTGTATTAACCATATAAGAAGATAATGATATTATACATTCTTTTGGTTTTATTGTCAACCTTTTGGCATAAATAATAGTGTAGTTCGCGGAAGTGGAATTCCCAACTACTCTAACGCTATGGAGAGCAATCAGCATGACTATTTATTACCTCTATGTCAAGACACATAGAATCACTGGCCTAAACTATCTAGGTTACACTTCAAGAAAAGACCCTCACAAATATACCGGTTCGGGCAAGTATTGGCATTTACATCTTCAAAAACACGGATACTTATATGATACTACTATTCTTCACAGATGTATATCTAAATCGGCAATTAGAGCATGGGGACTATTTTATAGTAAATTATGGTCTGTTGTTAATAGTAAAAAATGGGCTAATCTAAAAGATGAAAATGGTGATGGCGGAGGATGTTTTGGTGAAGTTAATGGTATGTTTGGTAGAAACCACACAGAAGAAACAAAGAAACTACAATCATTACTTAAATTAGGTAAGCCTGTTGAAAAACTACGAGGCAAACCAAAATCTGCCAAGCATTGTGAAAACTTATCAAAAAGCCAAAAAGGAAAGTATATAGGACCGTTGAGTTGTAACTATGACCATACTATATTCGTGTTTATAAACGACAACGATTCTGAAGAACAATGTACCAAACAACAATTGACTAAAAAATATAATCTAAATGCCGGTGCTGTATCAGCAATCACTAAAGGTAAAAGGAACGTCCACAAGGGTTGGAGAGTTCGTAATAGAGATAAATACTAATTATATTACGGATACCACTATGAGAATTAACGAATTTATAACCGAAGCAGCCAATCCAGCGCAACAGGCAGCTATTGCTATCAACATGAAAAAGAATCATCAGAAACCTAAGAGTGAAGGTGTGGCGGAAGCTGATAAACATTCATTCGTTGGTAAGATTCAACGTGGTCACGAACTAAAGAAGAAAGTAGATTCTACTTTTAAAGATATAGGCGATGCACAGAAGAAGGGCGACAGGGAAGCAGGCAGCAATGCTTTTAGAAAGCACGAAAGATATGCTAACCTAGAGCGACCAGGAACTTGGACAAAAGTTAAAGAGCAAGGTGTGGCGGAAGGTGAAAACTGGTCTAAACACAATCACAAGCGTGTTGGCGGTATGAGTGACAAGAGTGTAAAGAGTTATCGCCGTAGTCATCCCGGTAGCAAGATTCAAACAGCAGTTACAACTAAGCCAAGCAAGATTAAAAAAGGTAGCAAGGACTCAAAGCGCCGTGCTAGCTTCTGCGCTAGAATGCGTGGAATGAAGAAACACAACACAAGTGCTAAAACAGCACACGATCCGGATAGCAATATCAATAAAAGTTTACGCAGATGGCATTGCGAAAGTATTGAACAACTACAAGAATTGGTAACATTAGCTGAACAATTTATAGCAAAGAATAAGAAATTATGAAAATCAAACATTTATTAGAAGGCGTTGAGCCAAAGATGCCAGGGGCACCTAAGGGTATCAGTATTATGACACCTCAGCAATTCGTTGCTAAAGCAGGTGACATGCCCGGTGAAGAAGTTGACGAAAACGCATTGTACGGTGATGAAGAAGTAAGTTGGGAAAAGGGCGGTCGTAGAGCCCCGACTGGCGCATTCAGAAATCCTGCAGTCGATCAGCATGGTTCACAAGACAATGGTGAAGATTCAGAAGATGAAGATCATCTCTCAAGAATTCGTAAGCTATCTGGTCTAGATGAAGCTACTGTATTACCAGCGCCGAGTCGTGAGATGGGTAGCCAAGAGTATCAAGACTACATGAAACGTATTGTAGGTACTCCTGATATTGACAAAAAGACTGGTAAAGTTAAAGTTGGTAAAGATATTATCAGCAAGAAAACAGGGCACGTTACTCCGGGCAAAGAAAAATATATCTCTGGTAAAACTAAAGGTGACAAATATAAGCTCCCTTACATACATAGAAGTAGTGCGGTTCAATATTTAGGACCAGATGGTCAAACATATAGTGAAGAAAAAATCATTGCAGCATTAAAACAACGTCCCAAATCATTATTAAAGCAAAACGAAAAGATGCGACATAGTAACGGAGAGCAAGAACAATTCTTTAACATTGGCTTTGCAGCACTTACTGGAATCGCAGTTGACGAACAGACTGGAAAATTAATCATAGTTAATACTTGCCCAGGTGCTGGTGCATGTAAAGTAGACTGTTTTGTGATACACCAAGGAGGAAAGATTCAATTTGAAGGTCCTTGGTTGAATGACGGAAGAATATTAACATATTTATTGAATGATCCCACTGGATTCTTTAATCAGTTAAGCAACGAGATTACTAAAGAAGAAGCATTGGGTAAGAAGGGTGGTTATAATGTAACTATTCGCTGGCATGATTCAGGTGATTTCTTTAGTCCAGAATACTTAGACATGGCATTGAAGCTGGCTGCAAAGCATCCAGATAATAAGTTCTATGCTTATACTAAGATGGCAGGCGCTGCTTTAGCACAGAAGCCATCTAACTTCATTATCAATTGGAGTGAAGGTGCTCACACTTCACAAGAAAAACAAGTGAAGGCACAAGATCCAACATTATCTTCAACTAAGAATAGTCGTATTGTTCCTGAAGAAACATTCCAAGATTTATTAGCTAAGGATGAAAGTAAAAAATTAATTAGAGGACCAAGTGGTCAATGGCAATTACAACCTGGTAAACTACCTGAACTAAAACAACGTCTTGCTAAACAGTATGGATTGAGTGCTAACAGTATTCTATCGTATGATGAATATATGGAAAAACGCAATAAGATACCGGCTGGTATGAAATATAACGTTATTGTTATGGGCGGCGAGGGAGATGTCAGCGCCAATGACCCAGGCGTGTTATCTACATTACTATTGAAACACTAAGATGCGTGATATCATTCAGTTACTTGAGGATAAGAGTAAGCCTCAAGATATAGAAA
>JAUKPQ010016577.1:0-12588 GCA_032273045.1 Chloridella minuta
GTTACCAGTTGAACTCATAATACCAGCAGTGATAACGTTACCTGCGTTCAAATTACCAGTAGCAGTAATAAATCCACCTGTACCTAAATTACCAACGTTAGCGTTACCCACAGCACTTATTGTTCCACTAGCATTTAATGCTATTACGTTAGCAACATCAAACAATCCTGTAATACCAGAAGTTGCAGTAGTAATAGTACTACGCAATACAGTAACACTGATGTTAGATACGTTTGATGTTCCACCGCCTTTAGTGATTACATCAGGAGTAACAATGATACCTACGTTAGTACTTGGAATTAAACCAACCGCACTAACAAGATATGTAGTATTAAGTGATGTAGCATCACCAATAGCACCAGAAATTACTACGCTATCACCTGCTTTAATTTTACTTAATTGAGTATATTCAGATAATGTTAAATTTGTAGGGGATCCAAAACTAATAGCTGCGCCACCGCCGCCGCCGGAAGCATTGCTAGTAAACGCAACTTTATTTGAACCAATCAAATCAGCTTGGGAGACATACACGTTTCCAGTATTCAAACTAGTAAGTATACCAACACTCGTGATATTAGGCTGAGACGCAGTTGTTAATATACCAGTAAAGTAGTTAGCACTTACTAAATTACCGCCTGCTACGTTACCGTGTGTGGCGTTACCAGTTGAACTCATGATACCAGCAGTGATAATATTAGCTCCGGTGATGTTACCGGTAGCAGTAATCAATCCACCTGTAGTAATATTTCCATGTGTAGCATTACCAGTCGAACTCATGATACCAGCAGTGATAATATTAGCTCCGGTGATGTTACCGGTAGCTGTAATCAATCCACCTGTACCAATATTACCAATATTAGCGTTACCAGCGACCGAAAGAGCGCCACCTGTATTAATATTTCCGCCGCCAATGTTACCAGTAGCAGTAATCAATCCACCTGTACCTAAATTACCAACGTTAGCGTTACCTGATACTGATAGAGCAGTTAATGTACCAACGCTAGTGATATTAGCTTGAGCAGCATCATTTACTGTGTTAGCTACACCTGATGTAGCAACATTCAAATTAGCAACACGTGTTGTACTTGTAACTACTAAAGGAGTAGTACCAGTCGCAATGTTTGAGACTAGACGCGAACCAACAATGTTTGCGGTTCCGTTGATGTTACCAGTGATGTTAGCGTTACCATTAACTGAGAAAATTCTGTTGTTGAAGTCCCAAGTGATATTACTATCACCTGAGATGATACCTGAGTTATTAAACTGAACAGAGTATGTTGAACCGTTAGCTGAAGTAGCACCACCGCCACCAACTGAAGTAATTGCTAATGCGTTTGGACTATTGGTATATGTTAGTGAAGTACCTACTGCTGCTGTTGATAATACAGAGTCAGTATACAAAGTGACATTACCTGACGTAGGGAAGTCTGTTGCGACTTTAACATAAAATATTTTACTGTTAACGTTACTGTTTGCAACTCCGTTAACACCACTGATAGTAATAGCAGTACCGTTAGTATAGGGGATGCTAGTAGCAACTCTCATGACAATAGGTGTTGCATTAGACAAAGCAACAATGTTAGCAGTAATAGTACCTTTACTAGACCAAGTTAAGTTGCCAGTGCCATCGGTTTGCAACACATAACCAATAGCACCGCCACCTAATTTTACGTTTCCAACGTTCCCTAAGTGAACATCATTTGTTGTATATAATGCCGAATTACCGGGTTGTAAACTATTACCACCTGAATTCTGCCAAGTGTTTGTGCTATGTACATAAGTTAAAAACTGACCGGTTTGAGGATCGCTAAGATTTAAGTTAGTGTTACTTCCAGTAATTTGACTAAAACTGATGTTAGAATAAGAAGTTAATACTTCAACGTTTTCGTTGGGTACAGATTTACCTATGAATAAGCGTTTAGCATCTGTAGCCCAGCCAAACTCAGCCTCATCTAACTGTGGTAGATCAACTAGGTTACCTGTTCGTTGCTGGATTTTTGAGATTTGTATGATAGCCATAAGTGCAATTCTTTAAAGATTTACACTTATTTATCTTAAATCATCACAGGAACTTCATGTAGAATTGTTCAACTCGCTTGAACCATATATCAGAATACTTGTCGAATTCAGTACCCTCAATGATGAATTCTTGATAGATATTGTCTGCTGTACACATAAAAATCACACCCTTGCGTATTTTTGTGCCATGTACTTCGTTATGTGCGTTAGCATAAGCACATAATTGAACAAAGTAATCATCAATCCACTCACGTTTTTTTAACTTGTTAGATTGTTTGTGGTCCATGATAGCTTCACTACCACTATGTACACCGCATAAGTCAGTAGTACCTGTGTAGACTTTGGGGAAGTATAACGGGACTTCAGTTCCCCAATACTCTGAACAGTTGATCATTCCTTGCTGAATGATAGACTGTGCCATTTTATGACTTTGAATACTAAAGGGGTTACTTCCGGGGTCTCCCGTAGCACCAGTCTTTACATAATTCTCAAGCCACTTGTGCATACGAGTACCGCGGCCCGCAGCTTCTGTTGTAATTTCTTGTGCTTTGGCTACACCAACTCGCTTGCGCCAGTTATGTAGTGCTTGCTTCGCTTCTTCGCTTTTCGTTGCGTCTAGGATAGTAGTGACGCTTGGTAGTTTCTCACCGTCGGGGGTAGCATATCTACGACCCTCAAGTGTGTCAATGCGTTTAATTGCTTCGTATTTGTATTTGTCAGGTATGTACATACTCTAATTATAACTACCCTGATTAGAAAAGTCTAACAATTAGGTTAGATCCAATCAGGATTAACATCTAATATAGATTTATGTACAATAGAAAAAACATCTTTTACAGTTCTATACGTGTCGGTTGGTATGATTTTAACATCACCGTATAATCTTTGAATCTGAGTCATGATGACCTCAGCCAATACACTCTGAGCTTCTATCCCATCATGTCCACACTGAGTTTTAGGTAAGTCGTGAGTAACATCAACAAAACTCATACAATTACCTTCAATGGATCCTACTGAATTAATCATATTGGGTAATTTAGCACGTGATTCTTCTAGACCTTGAAATCTGTAATCATTTGCATAGTCAGACATGATATAAGGGATGTTTAATGACTTGAAAAGATTAGCCAATGATAATTTATAAAGCATACTTCTTCTATAGAAATTTTCATCGTTCCAATGCTCTAATAAGTTTTTTTCTTCCGGGCCATTAGGAGAACTATGAGGCATAGCAATCAATCTATAGTCATTCAATTCGTGTGGTGTATTGTGTCTTGGAAATATATTGAACCATTGTTCTTGACGCCAAAATTGACTCCAAGCAATGATCACTAATGGCTTACTACCTGTAGGTAAATTCTCATAAACATATTCATAAGTTCGGCGATGAATACTATCATTACCGCATCCTTTTAATGCTAAATTAACAACTGGAACTCCAAGTTGTTTTGCGACAAGAGCAGGCCAGCCGTGTTCTCTTGGGTTATCTAATCCTTGGCAATATGTAAAACTACAACCATTCGTTACTAGATGTGTTATCTCTGTCATATCCTAAAACTTTCACCACAACCGCATCTATCACGCTCATTTGGATTGCTAAATTCGAACCCTTCGTTTAGTCCGTTACGCACATAGTCAATTGTCATATTGTTTATATATGCTGAACTCTTGGGGTCTACAAATAAACTACAACCAGTACAGTCTATTTTTATATCTTCTGGGTTGGGATTGTCAACATACTCAATCACATAGGCTAAACCAGAACATCCTGTCGTTCTGACACCTATTCTGATTCCTATGCCTTTGCCTCGCTTGGCAAGTGTTTGTTGTACTTTGTTGTTTGCTTTGTCAGTAAGAGTTATCATTACTTCATTGCTTGATGAGCCATTTGATTGACTACTTTTTGATCTTGTGTTTCATCGTCTGTGTCAGGTGTCATCTCTTGCTGACCCTTGAAAATGACGCTATCACCTTGAATATTAGATATGATATTATTCAACGGTGGAGTCTTAACCATGTCAAACAAATTAGATTTGTCTAACATGATTCCATTGTCATCTAAAAATGAAATAAGCTCGTCGGTAGTCCAATCAGACTTTTCTTTGCCTGTCTCAATGTTGCTTTTCAACTGATTGAGAACGGCAATAAGTCTGATTGTAAGAGGATCAGGGCCGGCTAGCTCGTATAGAAACATAGAGATTATCTCTTTGATCTACCAACTCCGCCCACTGGCTCCATTTCTGGTTCTTCTGCTGGTAATTCTTCGGCACCTAGATCATCCATACCTGCATCGATATCATCCATACCTGCATCGATATCATCCATACCACTATCAAAATCACCTTCAGAACCTAAGTCATCGGTACCAAATGCTTCAGCACCCATGTCGCCTTGACCAGTCAATGAGTTAACTGCTGACTTCAAGCCGGCTTGTACTTCTGACAATGTTGATGCTAGAGTAGATAACTGTTGAGTTACTTGGTCATTGAATGATTGGCTCTCGGCGATACCAATTTCACTTTCGATACTTGATACAAGAGCAGGAAGTTCTTTAACTTGCATCTGACCAACTTCTTCTAACATCTTCTGTACAGAATCAGATAGGTCTTGAGCAGCCAAGTAAACTTGTGACTTTTCAATTTCTTCGTTCTCGACCACGATACGTGCTTTAGGACGTGAACTTAGTTCAGCAAAATGTGCTGACAATGCTTGTTCCATAAACACTAATTTCATGTACGAAGGGCTTGTTTGCTCTTTGTAGAAAGTAGGTGATTGCTTTGATTCACTTACTAGAGTACGTACTTTACGTAGCATAGCTGTAGTAGCGTTCATTGGCATTTTAGCTACATTGAAGGGCATTTCATAGTGCTCGTTCAATGCGCGGATAGCAGTAGATGCTTTTTTGTTGTCGAATTCAGTTAATTTCATAGTTGTGGGTCCCAAAGACTAATATATATTATTTATCATTTATCGATTAATGTTCTGGTTTTTTGTTCCATCTTTTGGTCTGCCAAGACACAGATTCTTCGATATACTTGTTAAGTTCGTGAGCAATTTGCTTCTTTTTGAGTTTTTCCTCAGTAAGTTTAGCCACGTAGATCAACTTACCTTCTTCGTTCTTTGTTCGTTTTAATAGTTGACTGTGAAGCATGATATCAGCTTCAATACTAGACATTCTAAAGTCTAATATAGAGATTCTATTGGCAGCAACAATCATGTTTCGTTTGTCATAGCTACACCAAGTTGCTGCACTTTTTAATGTATTGAAGCTCATTTCTGTGCTGGAAGTTTCTAGAGTCACTACGAACATTTGCCCTTGTTTGTTAATATTGTACTTATTATAGAGACAATATGATCCAGGACCAGTTGAAATTATGCTCAGGTCTTGTAAGTCAGCCATCACCTTTTTTGGTATAGCTTTTGTTATCCTAGCAATCGACTTGTTATCAATCATGATTAATCACCTTAAAATAGATGTTTCTTAGCTCATCCGATGTGTCTAAGAAGTTGGGGAGTTTCTCCCACTCAGTTCCACATAATATCATTGGAATTCTGTCACAGTCTGTGTCTAATGCGCCTAACTCATTTATTCCGTCATTGAATACGCTAGTGTGCTGTACCTCAAAGTCAAAGGACCAGCAGTCATATTCTTCATCTTCTACTTGCTGAAACAAGAATCCAAAGTTATCAAACTCATTGAAACGGATCTTAATCTTTTCTGGATTTCTACTAACTTCGGGAAGTGAGCGTAATGATATTGCTTGTATAACAGTGTCAAAGTTACACTGGGTGTTTCGCTTTTGGAGCCATTCAGGGGTGATTTGATCCTGAGAACGGCTACGGTTCAATACACCAGTGTGGGTGATATCAAACAGTGTGTAGCAAGTTAATGTATAGCTCATACATCTATTTAACAGCCGTAAAAAAACCCGAGAAATTCTCGGGTTCTTTTAATTGACCAGTGATTAACCAGTGAATGTAGCTGTAGCTGTAGTAGTTGTACCTGTAACACCAGCTGCTGTGAAAGCAGTGTCTAGTGATGTTGTAGTCCAAGCTGCAACTGGATAGATAGCAACTGCTAATGTATCGTCAGAAGCATCTGTGTACTCATAGATATAAACAGTAGCCAATTGTTGAATTGTCTGAACTAGAGTGTTAACTTGAGTTGTTGTCAAAGCGCCAGTAGCTGTAACTGTGAAGAAGTCTAGCTTAGGACCTTGTGGTTGAACTGGGATCTCGCTAGTAACAGCGTTTGCACCACTGTTTGTGTATGCTGGTGAATCTAAGTGTAATACTGGTTGTAAGTCACCGTTTGTTTTTGTAAATTGTGCCATTTTGAAATGCCTTTAAATAAGTTGAAGCCTACTGCTTCATACACTTATTTATGCCAGAACTAAAAAAAACACGGTTTTGGCTTATCGGCCGGCGAGATTTTGGCGACTAAAGCCCATCCTGTCAACAAATTTTAAGCCATTTGATACGAAACCCTCATGTGTTTCTGTACCGTCATCTAACTGCCCCTTGACTGGACTTGCTTCTGCTGCTTTGTTAAGCTGGTCTACAATAGACATTTTTAACTTATACATCTCTACCCAAATAGTAAATGCGCCAACTAATGCTGCTTGATTATTTCTAAGATGTTCGGTTATCTTAGCTTTCATCTTATCGGTCATCGGTCTAGATTCTACAAAATCCATAAACCCATCAAGCATATTATTTAAATCGCCGGCTACAATCTTTTTGTTTATATAAACTGTAAATAACTGATTAAATGTGTTACGTGCTTGCGGCGCAGTATCCATCATCTGATCTACACTGGCACCATACTTTTTAATAGCATTTTGAGCATTTTTAACTAAAGCTGTATCTATTTTCATCTTGGGAGTAATCGGCATCGCACTTGGGACAATAGCAATATTGCTATTATTCTTAAGCTGCCCTATAGTCCCATCTAATGAGGTAGCTTCGTCTGTTGTCATAGCGTTAGGAGACAAGTATTGATGTACAGCAATACCACCTTGTTTACCTGCTAGCAATTGACCAATCTCACTGTTAGCAACTACTTTATAAGTAATACCATTTGGATTTGCTTTGAATACATACAATCCATTCTGTTCTTTTAAGGGCTGACTGAACAATAAATCACCCCAGTAGTAACCCTTAGCACCGGTGGAGGCTTTTGCTAATCCAGGCCATATCTCAGCCATCAACGCATGTAACCCCGCACGGTCTACTCCCCTAGCTTGGTCATATTGCATAAACTGTTCTGGACTGAATACTTGACGACCGGTGCCGTCTTTCTTATTGAACATATGCTTGTCCATAATAGAAAACTTACCACGACTATTACGACCAAATATCAATGCAGGATATCCGTCCCACTTAATTGTAACAGTCTTGGGATTCTTTACAGTAGCTATACTTGCTTGTAACGCACGATTCGCCCCGGCACTTCCTCCCAAAAATATCAAATCTTCCGGATGATCTAGGTGTCCCTTATCTTCTTTCAAAGAGGCAATTTTATCTACTTTGTCTCTAAGTATCGCTAACGATTCAGATAGGTTCACGGTTTTTCCTTAATGATTTGGAAAATCTCTGCTGGTCTTTGCTCTTAATAGCACTTAATAGCTTTCGCTCTAATATCTGTGCCTGTTCTTCAGGGTAATGCTTATTGATTAACTCAAGTAAATTAATAGCACTGGTTATGATATTATGAGCCCTGCTTTCAATAATGTGACTAGTGTCACGGTTATTTCCAAGTGCTTCTAATTCCTGCAAGAGGGAGCGGGTTTGTTTTTGCATATAATTATCCTACTAGTATTTATTCGATTTCCAGAATAATTATTTCTTTAATGAATTCAATAATGACTTGAATCTGGCGCCTTGAACATCAACATGAACTGTTTTGTTTATAGGTTCTACTGTTATTTCCCCAGTGCTGCCGTTAATTGTCTCAACAGTAGATTGCGGTTTCAATGTACTCATAATGTCATTTGCGCTTGGCTTTGGAGTATAACTCTGTTCTCCGTCAATTCCTGGATCACTAATACGCATAGTCTCAACATCATATTCCAAATCAATCTTCATACCTACACCAGTTGAACTACGACTTTTCATACACTGAATCTGATACTTCCCGCGCTCACGCATACTGCGACTTGTGAAAATACCAAACACATTATCTGCTGTGTTAATCTTACTGATACCACCCGCAATATGACTGTGGTCAAATTCAATCTCATCAACCGCACTGCGATTCAACTGACTTGCTGTAACTAACAACACACCAAGTTCCTTAGACAGATTACGTAATTCTTCAGCAACATACTTGTCTTTGATAAACTGATCGTTTGGGTTGACTTTGACAGATACAGGCATAACCAAGTCTAAGTAATCAACCATAACAAAGTCAATCTTAATGCCAGTCTGAATCTGTACTTCTTTCAAATAAGCACGGATATCGTTTACATTGCTTTGTGCTGGCAATGCTTTAACACGATATTTACCAGACTTCTTGCCTGCCATCTTAACACGAAGTTCGGTTGTGTCAATATCTTTACGAATTGCTTTTGTACCCATATCAGTTAACATCGCATCAGTACGCAATGAGGTTAATTCTTCACTCAATTCTAATGTGATATAAACACCACTCAATCCCATCTGTAACCAGCTTAATGCGATATTCATCATCACCAATGATTTGCCTGAACCTGAACCACCCGCAAAAATATTCAATTCACCACGACTGAAACCACCATACAATATCTTATCCATCTGTGGCCAGCCTGTACTTACTTGTCCACCGCTGTTAAAGTATTTGTTGATACGACCTTTAGGATCAGCAAAGTAATCTGTACCCATGTCTTTCTGTAAACTAATCTGTACCGCATCTTTGATTAGTTTCTCAACAGGTTCAAACTCACCCTTCTCAAGTAAGTCGGCTGCTTTAAGAATTGCTCGTTCTAGTTCTTGGCGTCTAGTGAATGCTTCAAACTCATCAAAGAACCATTCAAAATGTCCGTCATTCAACTCAGGCACTACTTCAATTTCTACACCAGTAGTTGCTTTAATCTGTGTAGCATCCGGCAATACTCTATACTTGTCCGTGTGTGCTTTGAACATCTCAGCCACTGGTCTTAATGACCTATCAAAGTTTTCACTATTCATAATGTTCATAACACGGGTATACAACTCCGCATTAGTGAGCATCATTCTCAGAAATAGCTTCTGAACTTCTGGTGTGTATTCTATCTGCTTTTTAGTTTCTTGTTTTGCCAATTTTCTTCCTCTGCATTTCTATTTTGATTTTACTATTGGTAGCACACTGAAGTATACTTAATAGGGTAGGTAACTTACCATATTTCACTACAGCGTCATTTACATCTTTCACATCATCATCCCAATTAGGTAAGCTAACACTATAGCCCAATTCTAATGCTCTATCACACAATGCTAATCCTGTCTTATCTCTATCTGGAACTAAAATAATTTGTTTGTTTAATGTACTTAATAGTAACGCTTGGTCACTATTAATGTCATCGTGCATCACTGCTACCCCATCGATGCTTAGAGCATCAAATATTCCCTCGGTTACAATACATACACTCCATTCTGGCTTCTGCATATCTATATTAAACACGTAGCCGTGTTGTTGCTCATTAATGTATTTGGGAGTTTTATTGTCCAAGAATCTACTTGTATGTCCTACAATCTTATTCTTATATGTATAGGGGATGATTACCCTATTGCCCATCCTACCTTTTTCATTTGGAGTAATCAAGAAAGGATAGTCACTACTATCTATCTTCCTCGATTGCAGATACTCTGCGTATACTTTGTGTAATGGGTTATTGCTATCTACAATCTCGCCTTCTGGGAGTTTGTGTTCATTGAATTTGATTTTTACTTTTTGTTTTGTTGGCTGTGTAAAGTCTATCAAGTCTTTGTGCTGTAAACTTTCTAAACTCCAACGCTTAACTTGTTGGTCATCTACCCCGCACCATACTAATAGATTGCGAGTTTTAGTACTGATAGAACGACCTAATACAAAGTTACATTTGAACCCACAATTGAAACAATGCATTGACCAGTTGTTACCATCAAACTTGATGCCGCCGCGCATACGTTTATCTTGTCTGTGACCAAAGTGGGTACAGCAGATAGCATTGAAGCTAGTCCAGCCAGAACTTGTTTGTTTCTTTTTACCGGGTAATACAGACAGGATATCAAACATCTATTGATTGTAACACAATAGAAACACTAAAGCAAATTATCTGGTCAATATATTAGCCACTGCGCCCGCATTGCTTGTGAATTGCATGCGGATATAAGGATGGAATCCTTGTATAACATAACCAACCGTTTGAGTAACATTAGAAACTTCTTCGGTAGTCACAATGTCATACCAATCATTGTCTACAATGCTGCTACCTTGAATGGTTGTGTTTCCATAGAATTCAATGTATTCAGTTTGGATAGTCAATATTGGATTGTTGTTAGTACTTAATACGCTAGTAGTGTATGTTAGGCTACTTCCGTTAGCATTAGGACTATTAGGGAATGCTTGTCCAGTTGGAATAGTAATGTTGTATGATGGAACAAAGTTAGGCAATACGCTATTGACGATGTTCATTACCCCACGAGCGCCAGCGTTTTGGTCTACAAATACAGGGAAGTCAAAGTCATTGACTGGGATTTCCAATGTGTAATAGCATTTCTGAGCCTCAATATTCTCGAGGTCCGCGGCATTTAAAAACAACGCACATATGCCAGTGGCAGCAAACTGTAACGTCAATGCTTTTTGTATCAACGTTTCATTACCTTGATAATTTAGAATACGACAAGTTATTTCTTTCCCGGTAATATCTATGGGTTTTTGCTCCTGATTCAGGAATTGAAACTGGATTTGATTATCCACTCCCTTATGTAGGGTTAATGGTTTGGCATAGACTGGCATATATCTCCTCGGTGAATAGCCTGACAATAACACAACAATGTTGCGCTGAACGTAATAAAATACTGATGTTGAATACACAAATGTAGGCTCCTATAACGTATTTAGTCTATATATTTTAATTTAATTAACTTTGGTTACCCGATAAATAAACAGTTAACTAAAATAATGATTCAAAACGAATTTTTCAAACGACTGACAGAAAATCATCCGTTCATCACAGTATGTTCATATGCCAACCAGGACTATGTAGGAATTGTGCAAAACCGTGATGATATGGTCACCACTATATATGATTACGGCGCTATAACCGACGCTGTAATCAAAGAAAAGTTTCTAGAACTAGGAGAGGTTTGGTGGTGGGAAAGTAATCGTCTTATCCCTATCAATCTGTTCTTAAAGGATGATTGGCTACCCTTTAAGCCTTACCTAAGGACCTTTACTAACAAAAGTCTAGTAGTGGTGCACGGTCCAATATGCAGTATGAATGAATTAAGTAAACGCCGTTCAAAGAGAAGATCCATAACTCTCGTGAAAAGACTGACATAAGATAAATAAAAGTGTAGTCCACGAGCCTCTAACCTCTCCGACTACTCTAACTGCTATTCATTTACAAGGAGCAATCAGCATGTGTATTTATTGTGGAACTAACAAATATCGTAAAATATACGAAAATCATTACGGCAATATTCCAAGGGATCGTGAGGGCCGTAGTTACGAGATTCATCACATAGATGGAAATCATTCTAACAATGATCCAACAAATCTAACTGCTCTTACACTCACTGAACATTATGAAATTCATTTCAAACAGGGTGATTATTTTGCATGTATGCTGATGCAAGCGCAGAGGATGAATTCTACCCCAGCTGAGAGATCAGCAGTATCTAAATTAAATGCATTATCTCAGTTAAAAAACGGCACACATGTATCGCAAATCCCCGGAGGGATGGATAATTTACGCCAGTCAACACTTAACCGAATAAAAGATGGAACGCACTTATTTTTGAATTCAGATTTTCATCGGGATAACAATGCAAAAAGAGTCGCTGCCGGAACTCATCATTTTCTTGATCCTAAATTTCGCAAGCATATTAATGATACTAATAAAAATAGATTAAATGACGGAACTCACCTTTTCAAGAACCCAATCTGGCAGGCTGAAAAGGCAAAGAAAACAGTAGAGTCAGGTAAACATAATTTTTTAGGGGGTGACCTACAACGAAACCGTGTTAAAAATGGTACACATCCATCTCAAATTCAATGGACTTGCATACACTGCAATGTATCTGGAAAAGGTAAGGGAAACTTTACTAGATATCACGGCAATAATTGTGCTAAGTCATAAGTTCCGGTTTTCTGATAACATTCAGTTAACAAATTTGCATGTACCGCAACAAGCCATGAATAGGAAATTGCGTGAGCCTTTTTGAACACATACCCGTCAGTTCCCTTGTCCCATACGGTTTTACTAATTTCACTCCAAGATTTTCCAATCAAATGCTTTTTGCCGGGACGAATAACTGCTAGAAACATAGATAATCTTGGGATGCTATCTATAGGTTCTGGCATCTTCTCTAAATTGTAAAACTGATTATTCAAGTGAATTAGTTTCT
>JAUKPQ010016588.1:0-12579 GCA_032273045.1 Chloridella minuta
AGTGCATAATGATAAGGGGAGTCAGGGGCGGCGCCACGGGGGGGGGCAGAGGGGGCGGCCGCCTCCCCCACTATGATTTGCAAAAAAAAAAAAAATTAATTAAATAATATGCCAAGTCCATTAGAAATAATTTCTGAAAAATATAGAACTGAATTATTAAATAAAAATAGTTACAATACAGGTAATATTTATAATTCAATTAATAAAAATGCTTTATCAGATGGTGATGATAAAGGTAAAGGTGAATTAAATGGTTCTGTAGGTAGTCAAACAGACATTAATACACGTATTGATAATGTATCAAAAAATAAATTTAAAGATAATAATGAATATAATTCATTGAATAAAGATGCATTATCAGATGGTGATGAATTTGGAAAGGGTGAATCAAATGGTTCAGTAGGTAGTAAAACAGATATTAATACACGTATTGAAATTACAAATAAAAACGCTTACAATACTAAAAAATCATATCCAGATTTTCAATAATGATTAGTTTAATAAATTTATACGAACAAACACAACCAAATAATAGTAAAACAGCTATTATTACAAATGCAATAAAAAATAAAAAACCATTAACTTTTTTTTATACAGGTCCAAGATCACCAAAAAAAGATAGTGTTAAACCTGGTTATAGAATAAAAGGTGAATCTGTTGCATTAGGTTTAAGTCAAAAAGGTAATTTGATTGTTAGAATGTTCGTTAAACCACCATCAACATCAAAAAAAGGTTTTAATAAACATGGTTGGAGAACATTTATAGTTGATAGAATGTCACAATTAAAATTACATGATGATGAAACATTTGATTTAAATAGACCACTATATAAAGAAGGTGATGATAATTCTATGACAGTTACTTATGTTAAAAGCGATAATAATATTTCAGAACCAATACCTACTACTCAAGTAAAACCAACACCTGTTAACCAAACAGAACCAACACCTACACAACAAGTAGAACCTACACAACAAGTTGAACCACAACCATCAACTGATAATCAACCAAAAGAAATTGATAAAGAAGTTGATAATAATTTACCAGAACCACCAAAAGAAACTAAACCATTATCTAATCCTAATCTTGAAAATGATATTAATTTAGAATTAAAAAAATATGTTAAAGATAATGAAAATAAAAAACAAGTTTCAGTTTCTGATTTAGAAAAAATTAAAAAACAAATTTATACTATTAAAGAAAGAAATTGGAGACAAGAACAATTAAAATTAAATAAAACATCAAATGCTGGTGAAGGTACTCGAAGACGATTATCAAATGAAGCAAGTAATGAAATTGATAATATTTTAAATAAAAATAATATTGAAATTATAAATGATTTAAATATTAATGAAGATATAATTAGAATAAAAACTTTAATATTATATTAAAATATAATATTTTTAAGATAAAAAACATGGAAAATAAAAAACCAATTACAGAAAATGAATTAATGCATAAATTAGTTAATGCTAAAAAAATAATGAATAAAGTTGATTCTGGTAATTTTGAAAGAAGAAGAGAACAATCTTACAATGATACTGATAGCAATACATATGATGATAATTATTTAAATGAATATAATCAAACACAGAATTTAACATCAATCCCATTGGTTAATGAAGAAAGGATTCAAAACTCAAAATTACCAAAAGAAATTAAAGATTTAATGATTAGTAATCCAATAATTCAACCTAATGTTAATGTAAATAATACATCTATGTTTGATGGTGCAAAGAAATTAATGGAGAGAGAAGGTTTAACAAAATCAAAAAAACCATTAAATGAAAATGTATCTAATACTGATTATAAAAAATTAGCTAATATAATTGAAGATATTGTTAGAAAAGTTTTTGATGAAAAATTAAATGAATTGAGTAATGTTAAAGGTATCACAATAAATGAAAACTTAGCAATTAAAGTAGGTGATTCAATATTTAGTGGTAAAATTACAAAAGTAACAAATAAAAATAATAGTTGATTTTTATAAAATGGATTTAATAAAATTAATAGAAACTACTATAAATGAATATTTGAATGAAGCTAAAAAAACTGAAAATAAATTAAATATTAATTTTAAAAAGTGGTTTAGTGGTAGTAAAATTGTTGAAAATGGTAAACCTATGATTTGTTATCATGGTTCAAAAAATAAAGGTATCAATGTTTTTGATATAAAAAAAATTGGACAAAATACTGGTAATGAAGGACATTATGGATATGGAATATATTTTTCAACTGAAGATCTTATATCAGATTCAATCGCATCAAAAGTTAAACCATCAAATGGTTCAAAAAGATACTCATAGAGTCTTGTACCAAAATCAGGTAAAAAATATCTAGATCCTTTTCTAGTAAGAAGTAGGTTAATAAGATCCGCTCTGATTTCTTGCCCCGCAGTGTTGGTTAAATCCAAGTAGTCACCACGAACAGAATCTCTGAAAGGAAAATTTATACCATATGTAGTTCCGTCTCCCATATAGTATAAATATACTTGCTTTATTTTTCAATTAAAGTGATATTACCTTTAATCGCTTTTGGACTAAAAGGACAATGTCTACAACCATTACCACAACAATATCCTCGTTTGATATGATATTCTTCAGTCATCACTTTAAATCCGTTCTCAATATAAAAATCAGAAGGGAGAAGTTTTGGCTTCTCCCTTACTGTATTATCTGTTTCCTTTGATCGAGTCATACATTCCAGTTACAATGTTCTGTACTAATTTATCGTGTTCCATTATGCCATCACAACTTCACATGCACCTCCCGCACAAGCAACTTCGCCTGATAGGTCTGTGTTATCATCAACTTCAACAATTTTAGATAAATCAACATCTTTTAATGTTTCCATCAACTCATCATATTTTTCTTCAGTACAATCTTCAAACGGTGCTTGAATATATGTACCTCCATCGTATGGTAATACTGAAAGTCCATTGTAATATTCTCTGTTCTCCCACATCCATTCACCAACCGCTGGCCACTCGTGCTCTCTGATTGAAATGGTTGCAGATACATTGTGAGCATTTGATCCACTTCTGTGACCTGGTTTAATCCATTCTTGTTGAACCTTCTTCACTCTCTCCAATAATTGGATTGGTGATTCATTTCTTAGAATTGATCCTTCAGGTGCTTTTTGTGGAATTCCAATAACCGCAGTATCATGTGGTCTGAAATATTCATCCTCAACTAATTCAGGGTGATATTGTTTTAAGTGTGCATAAATTGATTCATTTTTACCAACTCTAACTCTTCTGATATAATATTCATTATGCCAAGCATGTATTCCTGATGATGTACCTAAAGTTAATGATGTTGTTCCTGCAGGTTTTACTGTTGTTGTTCTTGCCGCTGGATTGATTTTCAATAACTCAGCAGTTCTTTTGTTTTCTTCTTTAACAACTTTCGCAGCTGCTTTCATATCTAACTTTAAAACTGCTCCTGATCCGATACCTGTCATTGATATTCCAACTAACGCATCTTTCTCAGTAGTTCTTTGCCATATTGGTCTCAAGTAGTGGAAGTTAGTATATCCCGCTTGAAGAGTACCAATGAATGAAGCTGCCTTTACTCTTGCCTCGTAGTCTTCTTGTGATACCACATTCGACACGTTCACTTCTGTAAGGTTACAGAATTGGAATGGTCTAAGAGCAATCTCACAACAAGGATTAGTTCCCCAATCTTTATCGTTTGATAAGTAGATACCAGGTTCACCTGCTCCACTTGCCTCGATTCTCTTCCATAAGTCCATAAAGTAATCTTTATTAACTTTATGTCTCATTAAACTAACCGAGTTGTTAGCTCTACCTCTTTGTGGATTTGTTTCCCACCAAGCCCCACTCTTACAACTGATCATTTCATCATCAGATGCAGAGAATAAAGATATAAGTGCCGCTCTTCTGATACCACCCGCCAATACCGCATCTGCGATATGACAAACCATATCATGAACTTCAATTGGTCTCAATTTTTGACCATCTTCTTTCGAATCAAGAATACCCTCTAATTTGATAAGACACTCTTTTAATGGTTGAGGACCAGGTGCTTTACCACCCGATGTAACTAATCTAGCCCCTTTTGGTCTGATGTCCGAAAAATCAAATTCGATTTTTGAACCACCAAAGAAATAAGACTTAACCAATACTTTAACGGCATCTGCCCATCCTTCAATAGAATCTGCAACTAACCATCTTCTTCCTCTCTCTTTGTTTGGTTTTCTGATTTCAGGTAATACTTCAACGTGATGTTTTTGTACTGAATAACCCACACCTGTTCCACCTAATAAAAGGAACATGATTTCTGAGAATACTCTCCAATCATCAACCGGTGCAAATGCACAGTTGTAAATTCTGTTGGGTGATATCTCAATTGGTTTTCCTGCGAATTGCATTGATCTCATTGATGGGAGAACTTGTTTCTTGTAAACATACATGTAGTTCTCACGGATTTCTTTTTCTAATTGGGGATACGTTTTAATATGCATCTCCATGTTTCTTGTTACTAGCTCTTGCCAAGTCTCTCTTCTTTTCAATTCTGGAATATACTTTGCGTATTTCATATACACTGTAATGTCCGATAGGATTCGATTTGAAATGTCCATGTTTTTTGTAATTTGTTTTAAATGAAATTTATTAAAAAATCGGGGATTTTAAATGATAAATATAAACCATACTACCATTAGTCCCGATTTTTAATAAAAAATTCGTTGTTTTTTTAAAGTTTTTTTTCAAAGTAAGAGATATTTAATTCGTCTTACCTTGTTCTCTTTGTTTTCTTTTTTCAAGGAGTTCTTTAACTCTATCACTCTTCTTTTGTTCCTGTTGTCCTTCGAACCCTAAGAAGGTTACAGAAGACTCAGTATCAATTTCCAATAGTTCGTTATTGAACTTACAGTTTTCAAATACAACACCATCTTTACCAATTCTTGATTTAGTAATTGCAATGGTTGCTAAATTTAATTCCTTCTGTTGTAGTGTTTTTGCCACGGAGATGATTACGTGTCCAACTTGTGCTTTCTTAATAGATCCGCCCATTTGGTCTGTAGTTACAACCTCAGATGAGATTGAAGATCTATTACCTTGTGTGGCTGTCCATCCAACAAGTCCAAGCTCATGACACATGGCCTCAAAATGTCTCATAACTGATCCTTCACTCTTCCACTCATCACCAAATGACTTTTCAGGCATTACGCAATCAATGTAATCCAAAACAACTAAGTCTAACTTATTACCATCAGCAATCATTTTTCTTAATTGATTTTTGATTTGTAACATCGTTAATGAATCAGAAGGTAATTTTTTTAAAACTAACTTATTCTTCATTGAGTTTTGAATCTCGTGAATTTTTTCAAAGACTTTTTCTTTGTGTAGAACCAAATTATCAGGTTCAATTCCCGTCCACATTGTGAAGTGTTTTCTTTGAATGATCTTTGGGTTGTCTTCAAAAAATATTTGAAGTACATTGAATCCCAAATTAAATGCAGTATTAGCGATCTTACTTAAGATAGTAGTTTTACCAACACCTGTTGGTGCTAATATTACCCCAATCTCACCCTTAGCTAACCCACCCTTAAGTAGATTATCAATTCCCTTAATACCAATAGGTATTGGGGATCTAAAGTCGTCATCTAATACAACTTCCAAGTTGGCAAATACATCACCCGTCCCAAGGTCTCTTTCCCCAACTTGAATTGCTTCTCTAACAAGTTCTTCAACTTTATCATAAGATTCAAAGTCACCTTCATCAATAATCTTTTGGGCTTTTTTCATTGCCTTTTGAAGTTCTTGTTGTTTACAAAACTTCAAGGCTTTCTCTTGAACAAAGACACTTCCGTCGAACGGAGCATCTTTAATTTGTTTAAGAGTGTCTAACACAATCTTAACTACCAACTCCTGTGATATTTCAGACTTTGCTATTTGCTCAAGTGTGTCAAACGTTGGTGTAGCTTGGTATTTTTGATAGTATTCTTTAGTCATCTGAGCGATGATCTTAAAATACTTGTTATCAAAATATGTAGTTTCCAAAACATCCATGATGGTGGTTGAAAACTCTTTATCTACAATAATTTGGTTTAACAATTGAACCTGGAATGTATTTCCTAAATAGTCAAAATTTTTCTGCATAATATCTCTGTCCCCCCTTGAATTTATAAATAGTTGTTACACCAACTCGATTCCACAATATTCGTGATTTAAATCGTATTTGGAAAAAATGTCAGTTAGATTTGAAAGGATATCTTTCAAATATGGTCTTACGTCCACTGTATAACGAACTTTTGGTGGATATAATTTTCCGTCAAAAATTCTATGACAAATTGTCTCATCACCAATCTTCACATAAAGGTGAAAATTCTCAGGTCCGTCAGTAAATGACGTGTTCATTACATTTGCATCATACGCAATTGCATCTTTGTTGTCTAACATGTAAACAACAGTTTTCATCCTTAGGTAATTGTGGAGTATCTCTTTAACATCATACATGTACTCATACAAATCCGTAGATAATCTTGCCTTAGGATTATATCCTCTGACATTAAAGAATCTTTGAACAACAATGTTTTCATTGAGTGTTAACAAAAATTCCATCTTTACTTGATCTTGATCTCTCATTTGGTTTAGTTTTTAATTTTTCTTTTTTCTTTTCTTGTAAGTTTCATAAACGGTTTCAAAAAATTTACCCAAGCTTCATCATTCTTAGGTAAGTACTTGAATAACCCATCCTCCATCATGTACTTCATTAAGTTCTTATAACCTCGGTCTGTGGGATCCAAAGTTTCACGGTAGATAGTTTCAACCAACTCTTTTCCTTCATCAGTTATGAGTGGTTTACTAAGGTCTACTATCGTTTGGTTTATTTGGTAGTATTGTTCTCCAAGTATACCGCTTTTTGTTTTACCAGTCAAAATATTTGATAATACTTTTATAGGTTTTTCCTGCGGGATATTTCGAGCAATATCCATTATTTCCTCGATAGTGCAGGATTTTTCCTGCACCAAAGGAAAGAATTTTACAAATGTTTTTTCACCAAGTGATTGTATTCCATCAATATTATCTGACTTATCTCCCATGAATACTTTACAGACAAGTACATTTTGGTGCGGGACTTCAATATCTTTAAACTTGATCTTATCCCCAAACTTGTAGATTGATTTATGTATCGGTGAATATATCGATACATTGGGGGATATCAGTTGTGTTAAATCTTTATCTGATGAAAATATAATTATTGTCTCATCGTTCGCCATTCCACAATAATAGGCAATTAAATCATCCGCCTCATTATTGTCTATTTCAACCTGTCTAACAAATACCTCTTCAAGATATTGTTTAACTCTATTCTTTTGTTCTAAATAAGATTCGTACTTGGATTCATCCATACTGAATCTACGATTTGCCTTATACTGAGGATAAATTAATTTTCGGGCAGATGAGTTCGATTCTCCATCCCAAAAGACAACCACCTTGTCTAAGTTATACTCCTCCAAAAATCGACGCAATGTGTTTATGAAGTGATACACCCCACCCACATGTGAACCGTCGTTAAAGAGATCCTTAGCCCCGTGAAAACCAATTTTGAAAAGGTTATCACCATCCACCAATAAAGTTTTAGACACATGTCTTATTTAAACGTTAACAAATATATTACTCACTAATATCATCAGTGGTCTCTTCCAAAGTAATCTCACCAGTTCCTGATAAGATACCATTCCAATATTGAGAATACTCTTTCTTATAAGCTTCTAATGCTTCTTTAGTATCTTCAATATATCCTTGAGGTACCGCAATTAACTTACCGTCATTGTATCCTAAACCATTTACGTGGTTCTTCAAGATTGAAATCTTAGTTCTGATTGCATATCTTACAGTTCTACTATTCTTAGTTGCTGTGATGTGGTTAATACCTGCACTTGCTTGGTTACCAAACAAGAACACTAATGAAGACGCTAACCATAAAGCCTCACCACCTTTCGCTTTAATTGTCGGTTGTCCAAATGGATTGTCAGGAAGAGCCACCCATGGCTGATTCACAACAACCAAAGTGTTATAGTAAGCATAATCTTCTTTCTTTGATTTAGAAATTCTTGAGTGAACTCCCATACCAATCTTGTCAGCAAGTGTTGCCGCATTATGTTGTTTACCACCCTTACCATCGAAAGTCATCTTACAAGGAATTGAACCTACTGAATCCCAAAGGAATAAAATTGATTGTTGAATCTCTCCTTTCTCTTGAGCATCCAATACTTCATTAATGAAATCGGTAACTTGTTCAATATAATCAAACCCATCATTGAAGATGAAGTCACCATCCCACTCTCCGTCGGAGTTCTTCTTTGCATCCAAACCTAACTCAACAGCATGTTCCCAACTCCATTTCTTTTCAGTAATGATAAAGACAGGTAAGTGTCCCTTCTTTTGAGCATCAGCTGCTGCCAATATCATAGCGGTTGTCTTAGAACTATTACTATGTCCCAAGAACATATTGATACCTCCCATAACAGGACCCGGTAATCCACTAGCACTTAAGAAAGCCTCACCACAAAAGTAGTAGTTGGTATCTTTATATTTTGTTTTTGTTGAGAACTTATCTTTAAATCCTCCACTTTCTTTTTTCTTAATTCCCGCCATTTTCTATTCTTTTAATGTTTGGTAATCTACTTTCTTTTAGTGTAATATAGAATGAATCATCTTCTTCATATAGTACACCAATCTCTTCTTTGTGGAATGTTACTAAAGTAAAATATGTTTCTCCTTCCTCAGTTTCACCTTTCAACATACCGAATAAGATTGTATCACCAATTTGTTTACCTCTACCTGAAAAGTAATTCTTGTTTTCTAATTCAGTCAATAACTCATAAGACAATACTCTATTGTCTTTAAGTTGTAATTCAATTTCTTCTTTAAATGTCATATAAAAAAATTAAGGGTGGGAGTTTATTCCCACCCGTTATAAATTAGAATGGTAAATCACCATCTGGTTCTTGGTCAGCCTGTGTGTCAACAAAAAGTTCTTTTGATCCTCCGATTGATGTAGTAGCTTCTTCGTCGTTACCATAAACGTAACCACCTTTATCGCTATCCCAACGTGGAACCTCACCTCTTGCAATTGCTTCAAGATACTCAACAGGTTTCTTAGAATAAACATCTAACCAAGTTAACTCATCATTAACCCAAGCCTTAGCTTGATCTGCTTCATCGTGGACAGGTGTTGGATCATCATACATAATAGTTTGTACTGTTGTATAATCTTTACCATTACCTGTTTTAGATTTTGATAACTCAATGATCAAATCACGACCTTTTTCAGGATCGGTAATATCACCCTTGTTTCTCCAAATAGGAATGATTTTATCTAAAATACCTTCATTCTTGTAATTGTGTTTGAATCTCCAAAACTTTGGACCATCTTCTTCACGGTCTCTATCAATTAATTTAACAATATAGAATTTACGTGATCTGTATTGTTTTGCCAATTCTTTGTCTGAATCTTTTCCTGTTGAAATCAACTCTTCGTAAACCTCGTTTAAAGGTGAACGTTCGTTGTCATTTTTTCCTGGATCGTAGAATTTCTGCCATTTTCCACCAACTTGAATTTCGTGATACCACGCTTCCTTGAAGGGTGATGAACCATCTGGTGTTGGTAAAATTCTGATCTTTCTTGATCCTGTTTTTTCTTTGTCCTCTAAGATAAGAGCGAAGTATTTCTTCATTCTTTCGTCTTGAGACATTTTAGATTGGGAACCCCCTGAAGCTTGCTTCGATTTTTCGTACTGTGCCAATACGGCGTCTAATGAACTCATGTTTTTTGATTTAAGTTTTATAAATTATTATACAATAAATATAATCAAATATTGGTCATCTGTCAAATAAAAAAAGGAACTACTATTGTAATTCCTTTAATTAAATTATTTTTTTCTTAATTATCTACTACCGTAGTTTTGATTATCATCAGTTTTTGAAGGTTGGAATGTTCCTTTAATTTCACTAGCGTTAATATCAGTTACTTCGTCTGGTGTTAAAATATATTCTTTTTTACCTGTTAATTCCATTTCTTTTTCTTTATCTTCAAAGAAGTCTGAAAGTTTTTGGTTAAATGGGTAAGAATCATAACTTCTCAGTTCTAATCTTTCTTCAGGACTTTTAGTTCTATATTTTTCAATTTTAGATTCTATCGAATTTAATCTAGACATAATACTATCCATCTCAGATAACTTAGATTCTAAATTAGAAAGTTGTCCAAAAAGATTTTCAAAATAATCATCTTGTTTGGTTTCAATATTACTTTGTGACTTAACTAAGTCCGTAATATCAAGTTCTTCCGTTCCATCTCCTTCTTCACTATCTCCTTTATCGTCGATTTTCTCAACATCAGGATCTGTTGCAACATCTATTTTTTCAGCGGGAACATCCGTAGCCGGTGTTGCCGGTGTAGCCGCAGGGTCTTCAGGTGGTGCAGGTGCGTCAGGTAAAGCAGCAGGATCTTCAACTGGTGCCGGTAAAGCAGCAGCATCTTGTTCCATAATATATTTGTTCACTTTATTGAACTTTGCAATCTCTGCAATTATTTTTTTATCTAAATTCATTTTGTTATCCATTTAATAATTGTTTAAACCCTTGACGAGTTTCAACTTTAACTTTTTTATTTATTGTCATAGTATTTTCTACTCTTTCAATAAGACCATCTTTCATACGTACTGTATAACAGTCACCGGTATCTAAGTCACAAACCTCTTTCGATCCGTCACCATTGTCTAACTCAGAATATCTACTAGATTTTCCAAGATAATTGTTTAAGGCTGTTTTAATATCCATGTTATTTTTATTTATAAATATATTGTTATCATCAAATTATCCCTTGTACCACATAAGAACCGTAATTTTGGATCTTTGTATTATCTAGTTGACCATTAGCAAGATAGGGTTGAGCGGTACATTCCATTTTTACTGTATACGCGCCAGGATCACATCCATTAATTATATCCGCAACATCAAATGAAATATTTTGTTGGTTTTGAGATATCTCACCTGAAGTAGTATTATAAGAAGTAGTTCCGACGCATTTAGAATCATATTTACCCGTAAATATTTTCCAAATACCCGCATCAGGTTTAATAGTAAATGTAACTTTTATTACTCTTCCTGTCGAATTCTTTTCAGTAGTAATATCAAAAATGTTTTGTCTTGGTGGTTTTGTATTTGGTAAACACTCTTTTCCATTAATTATAATACCAGGTCCTCCGTTAGGATAACAAATCGCACATGGATTAGCATTTATCTGTTCATAAACCGCCCTGTTCACCACATCTCCAGGTAATAGATTTCTTGTTGGACAATCATATTTCATTACTCTAAATGTATTTGCGTATTGGTATTCAGGATATTCAATTACTTGAACTTTAAATCCTATTGAGCTATTTGTTTGATCAGCCGCTATATCACATTCCCTTCTGAAAGATTTGGATGTTGTAAATGTGTATCCATTATTTTGTCCAAGAGATTTTGGTATTAATTGGGTTTCTCCTATTACAGTTTCGGATTGTGTTCCTTCAAAAGAAATTAAATATACTTTCAGTTTATAAGATTTTGATAATGGTGATGAACCGATATTTCCTGTAATAGTTAACAATCCATTCGAAGACATAGACGCGTTTAATGTGTATGCTATTGATCCAGTCTTTCCCGCATCACTTAATATTGTTCTATCATCCGCATTAGGTGTTTGAACTTGGTTTACCGTAGCAGTAGAAGGTGCGGTAGAAGGTGTACTACTAACCGCAAGGTCAATATTCAATTGAGGAGATAAGGCTCTAATTTCTAAAACAGCCTTGTCAAATTTTACTCTAACTTCTTTACCTTGATTCTTTTCAAAATCATCCTGTTCTTGTTTTGTTTTATTTTTAGGCCAAGCGGCTTTAAAATAATTATACAAGGCATCTGCTGTTGGTAATATTGTACCAGGATAAAACTCTTTTATCTGATCAAAGCTTCCATCTAATCTTGCCAACATAAGTTTACTGAAGTTGTCTATTGAAGCAAAATTAGCAAATGGTTTTGGTTTTGATCCTTTATCAGTACCAATATTAACACAAGAATATGTTTTTAAGAAATTATTCGAACCGCTTGTTCCCCAATCCAAACTTAACTCTATGTTACCATAGTTGTTATTATAACCTTGAACCGTTTTATTATCGTAAGACATTACATATACAAAAGCAAAAGTTGCAAACGTTAATGTTTTTTGTTGTCTATCAGATCTACTTGCTGGTCTGTTTTTATAGATATTACTAAATAAATCTAAAGTTGTTGTATTAGTAGAGTTTGAATTTATTGCTTCAAATCCTTTTTCATATTTTTTATTTAAACTACCAACGCACGAATTTGGTGCTGCATTTGATTTTTTACTCGTTTCATTTGTCGCAGCAGTTGTTGGTGTTGTCTGAGCAATTTTTAATTTTTCCTCTAACTTTTGTAATAGATTTTGATTGAGACTAATTAAATAATTATTGATCTTAGGTGCTGCAAAAATTCTTTGTCTTGTTCCAGTAAATGATGTTTGGAAAACTCCCGGTGATATTGTATGA
>JAUKPQ010016599.1:0-12565 GCA_032273045.1 Chloridella minuta
GCCGCTCGTGCAGCCGCTCTAACCAACGGCGAAGTCACCAAGCTGACGCAGGGCGCGCGCTTCATCAAGTATCTTGCAGAGCGCCACGGCTTCGAGACGACCGACCTGACCAAGAAGACCGTCGCCGGTCACGTAAAGTCCGACACCATCACGCCTGAAGTTCGTGAGTTGCTCGAAATCAGGCAGCAGGCGTCGGCCACGTCGCCCGCAAAGTATAAGGTGCTGCTCGACGCCACGTCGTCAGACGGTCGCCTGCGCGGCACGCTCCAGTTCTGCGGCGCGTCACGCACTGGCCGCGACGCAGGCCGCATCTTCCAACCGCAGAACCTGCCGCGCCCGACACTGGACGCCGACATCATCGAGGCTGGCATCAAGGCCATGAAGCTGGACTGTGAAGACCTGCTGTTCGACAACGTGTCTGAACTGTGCGCGTCCGCCGTGCGCGGCTGTCTGGTCGCCCCAGAGGGCCGCAAGCTGGTCATCGCCGACCTGTCCAACATTGAGGGCCGCGTGCTGGCGTGGCTGGCCGGAGAGGACTGGAAGGTCGAGGCGTTCTCAGCCTTCGACCGTGGCGTCGGGCACGACCTGTACGTCGTCGCCTATGCCAAGGGCTTCAACGTCGATCCCGAGACCGTCGTGGACAACAAGAAGAACGGCGACGGGTCCATGCGCCAGTACGGCAAGACGATGGAACTCGCGTGCCTTGGCCCTGATACCCGCGTGTTGACTAACTCTGGCGTGAAAGCTATTACGGAGGTCAACACTGACGATTTACTTTGGGATGGTGACGCATGGGTGAAGCACGAGGGGCTTATCGACCGGGGAATGAAGACCGTTCATCTACTGGACGGCGTCGAGATGACACACGACCACCAAGTACTGGTCGGAAAGACTTGGCACTCGGCGCAGACGGTCGCTTCTTGCCCGAATATCCTCGGCCAAGCATTGGCGACAGGTTCGGACAGCTTGAGGTCGTGGACCTCATCCTCGGGCGGATGGGCGGCTTACAAAAAGTCGTCGTTCGGTGTTCCTGTGGGGCCGACCCACACCAAGTTGACCCCACCAACCTTCGCAAAGGGGCCAGCACCCGCTGCAACGTATGCGCCAAAAAAGCCAGCGGACAGTGGACCAAAGACTGGTTCCGCTACGCAGACGTCTGCCCAGACGACAACCACCGCCGACGGCTTTGCAACCGAATATCTGCCTGTTTCAACAGGTGCCACAACCCCAACGACCGAGCGTACTTTAATTACGGCGGTCGCGGCATCCATGTTTACGGACCTTGGCGTAACGACCGGCGGGCCTTCCTCGCCTATCTTGTCACGCTTGACGGCTGGGATGTCCCCGAACTTGAACTTGACCGGATTGATAACGACAGGGGTTATGAGCCTGAAAACCTCCGTTTCATCGGACGGCGCGCTAACCGTAACAACGTGCGACGTGTTCGAGATTTACAAGCCCGCATCCTCGAACTTGAAGCCCGTCTACGACATTGCCAATGCGGGGCCGCGCAATCGCTTCACGGTGATCTCTGACAGCGGCGCGCTGATCGTCCACAACTGCGGCTATCAGGGCGGCGTCGGTGCCTTCCGCACAATGGGCGGACCCGCCGTCGAGAAGATGTCGGACGAGGACATCCAGCCGCTGGTCAGTGCGTGGCGCAAGTCGCACCCGAACGTGGTCAGTATGTGGTATGGCGTCGAGGCAGCAGCCAAGGCCGCCATCCGCAACCCAGACGAACTGGCCCATTACGACAAGCTTCAGTTCGACATGACGGACGGCTGGCTCCGCATCAAGCTTCCGTCTGGCCGCTTCCTGTCTTACCCCAATCCAGAGATCGACGAGGGGCGGATCACGTTCGACGGCATGAGCCAGTTCACCAAGCAGTGGACGCGCCTTGAGACATACGGCGGCAAGCTGGTTGAGAACATCGTTCAGGCTGTGGCGCGTGACGTGTTCATGCGCGGCATGAAGTACGCCGAGGAGGCAGGCTACGAGGTCTGCATCCGCGTGCATGACGAACTGATCACCGAGACGCCGGACACGCCGGACTTCAACGTGGCCGAACTGTCGTCGATTATGGCGACCAAACCGTCGTGGGCCGTGGGGCTGCCGCTGGCCGCTGCGGGCTTTGAGACACTGAGATACAAGAAGGACTGAGCGTGACCCCCGCAGGACGCCTACAGGACCACCTCAAGCACGTCGTGCAGAAGAGTGGCGGCCAGTATCGCAAGGTGCGCTGGGAGGGCCGCAGCGGCTGCCCAGACTGCTTTGTCTGGTGGACGTGGCCCCAAGCCGCCTTCATCGAGATCAAGGCCGACGGCGACCGGCTGAGCAAGCTTCAGACGCGTGAGATCGAGCGCATGGACGAGGCAGGCGTTCCGGTCTTCATCGCGCGGTCAAATGAGGACATCGACGAGATCGTAAGGAAAGTGCGCCAGTGATCAGGAATTACGTACCTCACGACTATCAGCTTGAGATTATGAAGTGGATATACAAGACTGATCGCTGCGCCATATGGGCACCGATGGGGTCGGGGAAATCTGTGACGACGTTGACGGCTCTGGACAATCTGTCGCTGGTTGAAGATGTATACCCCGTGCTCATCCTCGCACCGCTGCGCGTTGCGCGATCAACATGGCCCGACGAAGTAAAGTCTTGGTCCCACCTCAAGCACCTGCGCGTGAGTGTTGTCACGGGCACGCCCAAGGAACGTCAAGCGGCGCTTGACACCCCAGCGGACATATACACGACAAATTTCGACAACCTCGTCTGGCTAACGCAGGCGCTCGGCGGCGACTGGCCGTTCAAGACGGTCGTCGCGGACGAGTTCACCCGCCTGAAGTCCTTCCGGCTGCGGCAGGGCAGCAAGCGGGCGCGGGCGCTCGGGGCGCACGCTCACACGAGTATCACTCGCTTCATTGGACTGACCGGCACACCTGCGGCCAACGGCCTGAAAGACCTGTGGGGGCAGACGTGGTTTCTCGACAAGGGCAAGCGGCTGGGCAAGACGTTCAGCGCCTTTGAGCAGGCGTGGTTCCGCAAGGGGTACGACGGCTTCAGCATCCACCCGCTGCCGACCGCCCAGAAGGACATCGAGGAGGCCCTGAAGGACATCTGTCTGACCGTGACGGGCTTGCAGGTGGACGAGCCTATCCACAACCCGATCTATGTCGATCTGCCCCGCGCCGCGCGCAGCACGTACAACGACATGGAGACCGAGATGTTCGCGCAGATCGGCGAGGATGGCGTTGAAGCGGCCAACGCGGCGGTGCGGACGTCAAAGTGCTTGCAGATCGCCAACGGGGCCATCTATGTTGACGACGACCGCAACTGGGAAGAGGTTCACGATGCCAAGCTGGAGGCTCTGGATAGCATCATCGAGGAGGCTAACGGCGCTCCGGTATTGGTGGCCTACAATTTCAAGCACGACTTGGCCCGGTTACAAAAGCGTTACCCTAAAGGCAGGGTGCTGGACGCTGTTCCTGACACGATCCGTCAGTGGAACGCAGGGGAAATTGGGCTACTTTTCGCTCACCCTGCATCGGCAGGCCACGGACTGAACCTCGCCGACGGCGGCAACATACTGGCCTTCTTCTCCGTGGATTGGAACCTTGAGTACGACATGCAGATCATCGAGCGCATCGGCCCGATGCGGCAGAAACAGGCTGGACATGACCGCCCCGTTTTTATACATCGCATATTGGCACGGAACACAGTAGACGAGATGGTTCTTGAGCGGTTGATGACGAAAAAGTCGGCCCAACAAGTCTTACTCGAAGCCATGAAACGGAAGAACAATGTTGACGGAAACTAGGCTCAAAGAGGCGCTTCGCTATGGCGAAGACACGGGGCGGTTTTATTGGCTTAATCCCAAATCAAAGGCGCTGAAGTCAGGACAAATAGCGGGTCGGGTCACGGATAGCGGCTATCGGCAGATCATGGTAGATGGCATTCGTTACCAAGGTCATCGGCTGGTTTGGCTGTGGCACTATGGTTGTTTTCCCGAAAATGAGATCGACCACATTAACGGTTTGCGGGACGATAACCGAATAGAGAATTTGCGGGCAGCCACCAAGGCTGAGAACCAACAAAACATTGGTTCTGCGCGCCGTCACAGCAAGACGGGTCTGCTTGGTGCCAGTTATCACGCAGGCAACAGGTGGCGCGCTCAAATCCGTGTTAATGGTAAGAAGTACTATCTGGGCCTGTTTTCGTCACCGGAGGCCGCGCATGGAGCCTACCTAAAAGCGAAAGCAGAAATGCACCAGTTTCAGCCAACAATTCGGGAGGGACAGAAATGACAAGCTACACCTGTGAGCACGGCAATGAAATCGACCACAACCACCTTTGCATGTGGTGCGAACAAGCCAAGCCCCTGACGACGACCAAGCGCCTGACCGGCGGATCGTCAGACTATTACAAGGTCGATGTCGCCAAGCCGACGTCGGGCGGCAACGCGTATGTGGCCGAGTGCAACGACATCATCGAGGCGCTCAACATGGAGTACGACGTCGCCAACGCCTTCAAGGCAGCGTGGCGCGTGGCTGCGCTGCGTCAGGGGCGCGGCAAGCCGGGGCAAGACAGCGCGGTGTACGACGGCGAGAAGATCGTCTTCTTCGGCAACCGCATCATTGAGAGGGCGAAGAAATGAGGCTGCTGACCATGATGGACCCCGAAGAGTGTCCAAACACTGATATGTATGGCGAACTGCTATGGTACGAGACCCTGTGCCGCATCAAAGGCGTCAGGCACACCACGGAGGAGGAAGTACGGACGTTCCTGCGGGACACCCAAGGGCGGCCAGACTTGGCCGCCGCGTTCTCTACTTCTTACCTTTTAGCAGATCGTCAAGGAACCTAAGCACGTCATAATCGAGAACGCCGCCTTGCGGCTTCATCTGCATGGCGCGCAGGGGCGATTTGGTTCCCGGCTGGACGCCCACGGGGAAGTCGAATGGCGTCTTGTAGCCAAGGGCCGCCATGACATCGGGAGACAGCCCCAGAGCGCCGATGTCCTCTTTCAACACACCTTCCCCGCGACCGGGGACGGAGAAGTTGTAGGACGCGTGCGACGAGGGCGACGCGCCGTACTTCGGGTCGATGATGCCGACGTTACGAAGTGTCGTCAGCGGCGTGTTCATCTGGTCGAGGTCGGTCGCGGCGTACACGGCCTCGCCGGTCCCGAGGCCGCCGCGATTGCGGTAGGTGTCCATCACCTTGTTCAACGCGCCGCGCGCTTTACCTGTGGCCCCCATGAACACGTCGGCGCTGGCTGGGTCTTCAAACCCGCGCCAGTCCGGCAGGATGCTCTGGATGTCGGCAGCAAGGGCGTTGCGGTCTGCGCCGCCCAGCGCCGCGTCGGCGTAGCTGTACTGGACGCCGCGCGGCATGTGCGAAAACTTAACGGCGTTCGGCCCCATCGTCCACGGCATGAACAGGACATCTTTGCCTGTCATCTGCTGCAAACGATTTGCCAAGTCTACGTGCGTTTCCGCTGGCTTGCGCTCAGACGCCCAGACAGAGCCGGGGTTGTCGAACATGTAGCCCTGACCGCCACGGCGGCTGAACGGGACGCGGAACCTTACGCCATTGACCGAGAGCAGATCATCGCCCGCCGCTGCGAGGTCGGACATGGACGTGGTATAGGGGTGGCCTTCGTAGTCAAAGATGCTGACTTCTGGCGCGGGATCGGTGACGCGAGGCGACACTTCCAGTTCGAGATTGCCGATCTTGCCCAGTTCACCTTTACGGTTTTCAATGCGCGGGTCCGTCGCAACATCAGCCGGACGAACGGAGTAGGTCGAAGGGCGCGGTTGGACGCTGTTGGGAACGTCCGACCCAGCCAAGCGCGCAGCGGCCTGACGCCATTCGGAGATCGGCGCATCGGGCGGGATCATGCCGTCGAGCCTGCGGGCTACTTCGGGGCCAAATTCAAGCGAAACCTCGTGCAGCGGGTTGGCGGGGCCTTTTGCCGCTGCGGCGACCTTCGCGGCAGGCTTTGCAACTTTAACGGCTTTTGCCACCGGCTTGATTGCTGCGGGAAGAACAGCCATGCCGAGGTTGAGGTAGTCCTCCGCGCCGCCACGCCCGCCCATGATGTTGCGACCAGACTGCTCGGTCGCCTTCGCGCCGGTCAGCCCTTCGACACCGCCAGACAGGCGCTTGCTGTACTCGTAGGCTTCGCCCTCAGACATGCCGAGACGCCGCGCCAAGGCGGCGAGAGGCGCGTCGAGAACGTCGTAAAGCGTTTCCATAACGCCGGGTTTGCGAACGGACAGGCTCTGCCCCTTCGTGACCCGCCGCTTCTCGGCGTTCTTCTTACGGACGGACAGGCTTCCGGCCATCAGTTAACCCCCTACTGGGTACGCGAAGTGGCTGTGCACAGGGCCGCCCCGAGCAAACTGCGGGTTAGGCACAGGTTCACCCGTCAAAGTGTCGGAATATGTGCCGTCCTCGTTCTTTGTAACGTAACGTCCCGTTGCCGTGTCTAGTATCTCACCTCCGGCAAATCCCTGTGGCGCTTCGCCCTGCGCTGCTTCTGCGGCCTGCGGCGGCTCGGCAAACGCCATCTTGTCGATGAGCGCCTGCGTCTTCGCGTCAATGAGAGGCACTTCGCCCTGTGGCGATGGGACGCCCGGTTCGCTGTTCAAGCCGCGATCTACGCCACGGAACACCGCAGGCGAGTAACGCTCAAGGAGCGCCCCCAAGGTCTGCGCTCCTTCCGACCGATTTCCGCGAAGCAGCGACGACATCGCCCGCGTGCCGAACTTGCTGTACGGAAGCGCGCTAAGAGCCGCAGCCCCGAGGCCGTAGGCGAACGGCGCGGGCAGCACACCGCTGCTCTCGCTTTCGCCCCGTTCGTCACCACCCTGCTCGGGCTGCCCCATGAGGGAAACGCCGCCATAGGTAAGGCCAGCGCCCCCAGCGAGGGCTGGCGTAGCAAGGCGGCCTGCCAAAGAGGCGTCGTCGTACTTCGACGGGACCACGTCCCGCGCCGACATCACCAGAGAGTTGAAGGGGCGGTCGCCGCGTGCGCTGGCTTTCTTGCCGCCGAAGCGGGTTGTGCCCTGCCGCGTAGCCTGACGAAGGTTGGTGGGGTTGAAGATGTCGCCTTCGGACCCGAACTCCACGGCCTTCTCAAGAATGCTGACGTTGCGATACGCCTCGTTCGCCTCTTTAAACATCTGATAGTTTTCGGGGAACTGACGCTCCAGCAAGCCGCTGTATGCGTCGCTGATTTCGTCAAGCTGCGGCGCGATCCGGCTGCTCCAGCGCGGATCGGCCTTATACGCCGTCTTCAGCTTCTGCAAATCTTGCAGAGCCATCTGCATACTTTCGCCGGAAATTTCGCCATTCGGACCCGCATACCGCGAGAAAACAGCATCGACCTCCTGCTGAAGTTCGGGGCCGACCTCGCGCAGTTTTCCAAGTTCGCTGTACGCGCGGCCACGGACCTGTTGGCTGAAGGCCTGATCAGGCATCAACTGCACGCCGCCAAGTGCGGAAGTATAGGCTCCAGATACGGCATCCTGCGCCTCTTCAATGCCCTTCTGCCCCGTTGAAGACACCTTGGCACCGATGGGGGCGAGACCCTCGTCAAACGCCGCCCGGTTGAATTGATCCAAAGTCTCGTTGCGGCGCGCACGAATTTGCGATCCAACGATAGGAAGCGCCGACAGCGTCTTCTCCGCGCCACCGCCGCCAGTCATCATTCCCGGCGTCAGGTTGATGTCGTACTTGTCGGCAAGAAGACGCACACGCTTGTTTGCGCCCTGCAAAGGCACGCCAATAGTCTTGCCGAAGACGTTCCCGAGGACGTTGGTGATGGGCGTCATCAAGCCTTCATAAGCGGCGTTAGACCACCGTTCACCCGGCTCCGCAGAGCCAGCACCATATGCAGCGTTCTGGACAACGCCTTCCAGCAGAGGAGCAGCCCGCATACCGTATTTTGTCGCGAGGGCTTCTGGTATCAGCGAAGTCAAAAGGCCGCCGGTAAGTTGACCAGCAGGGTATGCAATCGGATACTTTTCTTCCAAACCGCGCTGTACCGCAGCCGTCTGCTCACGGTTACCCGAGAGTTCGTCCACAGTTCCTGAGAGGATTTGATCGGCAGAGCCTGCGGCGAATGCGCCAATGGGGCTGTCACCCGCCGCGCTGATCTTGCTCTCGCTCGGCACGAATTGCCGCTCAATTGCGACGCGGGGGTCTTTTTTGGTCTGCTTCCAATAGTCGATGTTCGCCTGAAGGTTCTGCGCCTTGTCGCCCAGTTCAGGCTGATACTCGTTCAGCCACTGCCGGATTTCGGCTTCAGAACGACCGCCCTTGATCATCGACGTCACAGCGGCGTCTACACCGAGCAACTCGGGGTTTTTGCTCCACTTCCCAGCCTTAATATCACCGCCGGTAGGGACTGGTGGTTCCTTAAAGCCCTTTGGCGTTGGAAGCCCGACCAACAGTGCACCTTCGGGTTTGTTGGGGTCGTAACCGGCGTTGTACGCCATCACACGACGGGTAGTCGTATCAATGCGGCCAAGCGTTTCCAGAAGCTGCTTGGGGCTTTGACCCTCGCGCAGGGAACCCTGCGTCGCGGCCAAGAGGCTCAGTTCCTTACCAGAAAGCGCGCCAAAGCCCGTTGCGCCCGCCTTCGATCCAGCGCGGGCGGCGTTCATGGCGTTCAGGACAATCGGGTTTTTGATCGACTCAATCAAGGCGCTAAGGTCTTGCGCAGGAGTGCCGTAGACGCCCCCTGTAAGCTGCGCCGCAGGCCCTGTAGCCATCGGGTTGGACAGCAACTTGCGCGCCCGCTGAATGTCCTCCAGAAAATTCTTCACCTGTTCGCGGCTCTTCCGAGCCGCTTCGGCTGCCGCCGTTTTAGCCGCTTCTTTGGCCGCAGCGGCTTCCTCCGCCTTGCGTTGCGCTGCCTCGTTTGCAAGCCGCTGGGCTTCGACCTGACCCGGCGTCAGCGCCGTGGTGCGGGTGGCGCTGGCAGCCGAAGACGCGATGGACGCCCTTTTGCCACTAGCCTCCAAAACATCTTTGCCAGCTTCCTGCGCGGAAGGGCCTCCAAACCCACGGGGGTCGATCTTGATGGTCTCAGCCATTAGCGTGTTCCTCCAGAGGAAATTTCGTTGAAGGCGTTACCTGCGCGCTCAAACACTTTGTAGCCGCCGCTGGGCAGTGGTTCACGCCAGAGGCCGTCCTGCCACTGCACGAGGGTGCGCTGTGTGCCGGGGATGGTGTACGTGTTTTCTGTCGGACGCGGGTTGTTGCGGTTGGCAAAGATGCCGCGCCTCTCGTCGTACGTCTGGCCGACACCACCCTGCTTTGCGATCCGCGCCAAGGCGACTTGGGTATCCAGTTCCTTCCCGACAAGATCCTGCCTCCCTGCAAGTTGCGCCAATTGCAACTTCTGGAGCGCGTCGGCGCGGCTGATCTCACCCTCGCGGCGCTGCTGCGACTGCTGCTGCAAGACCGGCATGAGGTTTGCCAAGCTGGCACCGAAGCCGCGCGTCGTCGTGGGCTGCAACAGCGCGGCGGACATCTGGAGAAGTCTCTCACTCAGCGTTGGACCCATACGGCGGGCGAGGAGTTGCTTCTCCATGTTGTCGTAAAACTTTGCCTTATCGTCGGCGGCGGCCTTATACGCGGCCTGCTTGGCACGAATGGAGGCGAGGTCGAGACCACCGAACGTGTCCTCGGAGCCATCGACTGCGGTGTTGAGCGCGCCGCCCTGATTTTCTTCATCCATCGTCTAATCTCCACCAACACCCATAGCACTAATCGACCGCGTGGCTCAAGCCTACTAACCCAGACCCAACTTCTTGATCATCGTGCCGAAGTCATCGTCCGCCAGAATGCCTGCGACGCCGACCAGACCCGCCGCGATGGTCGCGGCGGTGCCCGGCTTGTTCTGCTGCTGCACGCCAGACGGCGAGATGCCGCTCTCACGCGTCGCGGACGGCAGGTTGCCGCGCAGGCCATTGAGAATGTCCGTGAACGACTTGAGGCGCTCTGTCGGCTCGTTATACTGGCGCATCCACTCGTCGTAGGCCGCCTTGTAGTTCTCGTTGGTGATGCCGCGTTCTTTCTCGCCCAGATTGTACATGGCGTTCACGCCAGTCAGACCGAGGTTCTGCGCGCTCTCGGCAAGCGCACCGAGTTGGTTGGCGGATGCCAACTTCCTCGAGGCGTCCGAGCCGTAGATGTCAGCAGTCGTCGTGCCGAGTTTAAGCTGGCGGTCCAGATCGGCAGCCGACAGGCCCGTCGCCGTGTTGTAGCCGGTGCGAAGTTCTTCGGCCTGCTGGCCGAGGATGTCTGCGTTCGTGTCGCGAATGGCGCGTGCCGTGTCCGTCATCATGCCGGACGGCGTGCCCATGCCGCCGCGACCGCCGTAATTCAACTGACCCGCGCCGATGTAGCGGCCCTCAACGGCAGGCATCAGCACGTCCGTCAGGTTGCGCTGGCCGAGTTCGCCAATGCGGTTGACCACGGCGTTGATCCATGGGTTCATGTACTGGTCGATGCCCGACACCGTGGACTGGCCCGCCTCGTCAAAATACGGCTGCGCCACACTCAGTGCGCCGGGGGCGTTCATGACGCCCGTCGTCGCGCCTGTCGCCGCAGTGAGGCCGGGGACGTAGGCATTGGCGGCGTCGCCGACATTGCCGAAGGCCGCAAGCTGGTTGGCCGTCGCACCCGCGACCGTCGGCATCGGAGGCGCGACGTAGGGCCGGTTGAGCAGGTCGGTGTTCATGCCGAGGCCGGTCATCCCGCTGCCGGTAATGGCGTCGGGGAGAATGTTCTCCTTGGTCATGTCCGTGACGGCGGAGCCTGCGGGGATAGCCGCCCCCTCGCTCAGGAACGATGTGACGTTAGCCATTATGTGCGTCCTCCAGACAAATATGCTTCAGGCGACTTGGCGTTGGCGCTGAAGCGCCCCTGTGCCAGTTTCTTGCCCTTGTGTTTACGAATTTTGACCCGCAGGTCGTCGAGTTTCTTTGCGCCCGCCTTGCTCGACCCGTCGCCCAGCAGGGCGACCGTCTCTGCGTCCATGACGTATTCGCCGTCAGACAGGACGGCAGGGATGTCGTCGCTGCGTCCAGTGCCGGGGCCGTTGACGGCGAACTGCGTCCGTGGCTTCGACCCGCCGCGCTTTGCGGCGAAGCTTCCGCCGTGCGCCATGCCCTTGGGCTGCTCATCCACGTTCTGGAAGAAGCTGGTCGCGGGGCGGCTGCCCCACGTCGCCCAGTCCGTGCCGGTCATGTTACGAGCGCCATACTTCGCGCGGTTTTGCTCAGGCGTGAGCACCGACAGCTTCTGGTCGAAAACGGGGCTGGTCAGACGGCCAAGGCCAGCGGGGACAGTGCCGCTGCCGCCTGAGCCACCGCCCTTGCTGCCGAAGAGACCGCCAGCGGTGCTGATGCCGAGAGCGGCGAGACGGAGTTTCTGTTCGGTCGTGAGGTTCGACAAGAAGCCATCGCCACCAGCACCTGCGTTGACAGCCGCGATCTCCTCGTCCGTCATGCTCTGACGGTCGTCGGTATACGGCGTTTCTTTGCCTTCTGTATTGGCGTTATTTGCCGCGCTAGTCACTGCGGACGTAAGGAGAGACGGGGGCAGAAGGTTCTTCGTGCCGGTGACGACGATTTCTGGTGTCGTATCGGTGTTGTCCGTCCGCTCTTCCGCAGGCTGTTCGGCAGGCTGCTGCGCGGGCGGCTCTGTCGGCTTCACCGCGTACTGGTTGATCAGGCTCTGCACAGCGGGGTTGACCGCAAACGAACTGATGTTTGGCAGGCGCGTGCCGGTGACTGCGATGTCTGACAGTGCGTCAAGACCCGAAGGTTCTTGCGGTGTCTGCTGCAAGAGCGGCGACTGCGCGGTCGGCGGTGTATACGACGGGTATTTGCTGGCAATGGAGTTCGCGAGAGATGACGAAAGCGCGCTGCCTGCCAGCGACGAGGCGAGTGGGTTGAGCGCGGTGACAATGATCTCATCACCAACAGCCGCAGGGAGCGCCCCTCCACCAATGTTGCTGACGGCTTTGAGGGCGTCCCCAACAACGGGGATGCTGCCGACCGCCTTGTCAAGATAGCCACCAATTGGCGTGCCTTTTAGCAAGCCTGCTGTGGCCGCAGAAATCCCCGCAGATTTAGCGATGTCGCCGAGGCTCTTGCCCTGAATAGTCCCAGAGGCGGCAGTGCCGAGGGCGCTTGCAGCCATCGTTGCGCCGACTTTGCCGAGGGCTTGGCCGAGAAAACCCGACCCCGGAAGCAACGCATTTGCCAGAATTGGCAAGCCGATGTCGAGGATGGTGCCAATTGGGCTGTTGTTCTTTTTCTCGTTCGCAACAACGTCCCAGCGCGTGCCCGTGGTGCCGTCGGTATTTACGTATTGGTTACCCGTCTGGATGTCCCAATAGGCGTTATTACCCTGCGTGTTGCTCAAGTTTTGCCCAATCGCGACAGCCTGTCGAGCCGCTTCGGGGCCAACACCACTAAACAGGACGTTTCCGTCACTGTCGACAATGCGAACTTCTTGTTGATCGAGGACGCGGACCGAATTGT
>JAUKPQ010016610.1:0-32514 GCA_032273045.1 Chloridella minuta
AGATTATCAGAGGCAGTACATTGACATTTTGGAAGTTCCCAAAATCTATGATACGAGGAATCAACCTTGAACTTCCATAATTTTTGCAATTGAAAATCAATTTGAGTGATAAATAAACTCAATCTTTTCAATTCAACAGCATCATCGGTATTCTCCATCAAGGTGAGATAACAATTTCTCACCTTGTGGAGTTTATTAACTTTATCAACTTCATCTAAATCAAGACCTTGGTTCGCAACCAATCTTGAATTGATTGATACCATCTTACTTCCGAAGATATTAGACATTATACTCCTTGATATCATGTTCATTAAATGGTTTTCTTGGTTCATTTGAAATTAATTCAAACATCTTACATTGTCTAAGAATGTATTCAGAGTGAACAATATTTTTTTCGTTAGCATGCCCGATAGTAAAGTGAAGACCGTAATATGGAGCTCTTGATAAACCAAGAGCTTCTCTTATACTCTCAGCATCTGGACAATGAACTCTTAACCACCAATGTTTACCGTCACTTCTTGGTTCAGTTTCAATATAGAAATCGATCTCTTTACCATTAAATATCTTTGTTGCTTCATCAAAGACAGATTTTTCTAATTTATCAGAGATAAAAGTAACGTGAGATCCTCTTAAATTCTGATTCAATTCAAGATTAAATCTTTTCTTCAAAAACCAAGCATAGTATCGATCCATGTCACAATCTGTACGAATCATAGCGACACGCTTCCAAGAAGATTGATTTTTGTGCTTTCTAGTCACATCTTCTGGGCTAAACTCTAATATGCCTTTTACCTTGATTAACATAATACAAAGATACAAATTTTTATATATAAAAACAAAAAAATTCAAGATATGATTGAAAACGATATGAAGAAAAACGTTCTTTCAGAAGATGAGCAAAATTTACTTAGAGAAAAATTTATAAGCGAATACTCCAAAAGCAAAGGATGGAATGTTAAAGAACTAAGTCCAACACAAATGTTGGAAATAGCAACACAAAAAGGATATAAAAATCCTGGACTTATCCTAGGATAAAAATAAAAAAGACCCAAATGGGTCTTTTTTATTTTGAAACAAATCTATTATACTTAATATAATTTAAAAAATACATTTAATCGTGAATAAAAGCCATTCATTTTCATTTATTATAGGATATAGACACTCACCAGATAGATTAAATACTCTAAAAAGAGTTATCGATTGGTTAGTAGGATTTGGAGGAGTTCAAATAATTATTGTTGAACAAGATACCCATTCTAAATTAGATACCTTAACACTAAAAGGTATAAAACATATCTTCACAAAATCAAACATGCCATATAATAGATCTTGGGCATTTAATGTAGGTCTAAAATATGCAAATACTGATGTTATTGTTTTCGGTGATTCAGATCTAATCTTAGAACCACAAGATTTAATAAACTCTTTAAGATTAATTGAAAAATATGATTGTGTATCTCCTTACAATGTCGTTCTGGATCTTACTCAACAAGAATCCGGATTATCAATTGAGGATATTAAAAAAATTCAAAGACCGGGAAGAGGAGAAACTGACAACCAAAAAATAAACCTATGTGGAGGTATTGTAATTTACAAAAAAGAAGCCATATATAAAATTGGAGGTTGGTGTGAAGATTTTATTGGTTGGGGAGGTGAAGACAACTACCAAGAACACAAGACAAAAAATCTTCTAACACATTATGAATCTATAGGAAAATGCTATCATCTTTGGCATCATAGAGGAGAACCTGATAGAAAATGGTATCCAAGAACCTTAGAACTGCTAAATAAATTAGCATCATTACAAGGGCAAGAGTTAATCAAACAAATTAATACGAGTTTACCTAAAATTGGACTTAAAAATAAATATTCCTAAACAGGAATTCTGATTTTATTATATTTCATTAAAAGTGCATACATCTTTTCGAATTCAGTTTCGGGGTTATGCACTTTTTTTTCTATCCATTTATTGTTTGAAAATAGTTCAACTATCATACCAACCTTGAAATCATCCTTCTTCACAGGAATGTAATACTGTTGTTCTTCAATAAATGAAAATGATAAACCATTTAGTATATATGATCGATTATTAGAATCCGTATTATATAAAATAACATCCATAGGTCTCTCCTGACCATCTCTAAATATCTTTTTAGGTGAATAATCGTTTTTATATTTTATAATAGCACATTCTTGACCAAAATGCTCCATAATGTGAATACTATCTCTTCTAAGTTCATTCGATTCAATACTTGTAAAGGCTAAGATAGAATTTTCAAATTTACCCTCATAATACTCCTTAATATCTATTATATAATAATCTCTTGAATATAGATACGATGATAATGCATTATCTGATGATAATAATAAAAAGGAAATTTGTGGATTTTTAAGATCTAACATATTGTATATATTATTATTCAGAAACCACTACATAGATTTTAAGCAAATCTCTTATAGATAGATTTTTAATTATAGAAAAATATCTACATGCTGTTTCAAAGTCATGACATTGAAACTTTGAAATAAAATCGGAACTATTCGGGGTATTCTTTAAGTAGTAAGTTTTCATAATCCTATATATTTATAGATTAATTAAACTAGATTCAAAATGCTTGAAAATTTCACTAAAAAAGATGTTAGAAACAAAATTTTTATATTTCTTCTGAACAATGATTGAATCATGTACTGTAATAATCTTTATATCTGAATTTAAATTCATTATTTTTTTAATAATTTGATTAAATATTAGTTTAGATTCTGCCTTTTGAAGATCATATGCTAAAACTTTATAATCTTTGTGTTCATTTTTATATAACTTTATAAAATTATGTATTGTAGGAAATAATTTAACAAACATTTGATCTACCTTAGAGTTGGATCTATTTTGCCCAAAAAGTACCTTATAAGTAAGTTGTTTAGCAGCAGACTTATTTTCGAGTTGTAATTTATCAATTAAGAATTGGTAATAATTACCATCTTTTACTAATGTGGAAAATAATTGAAATTCATCCGATTTTACCCACCGTGTATTAGACTCATCAATTAATTTAGATAAAAAAAGTGGCTGACTATTTTTAATATCAATCTCACAAGTCTCTTCACCATCAATTAGAAGGCAATTTTTCCTTATAAATGATTTCAAAATTGTGAAATTTGTATGCATTCGACCATACACATCAAAATGATAAAAAATATGTTGATTATTAATGGATTCAACCGAATACTTATTCCTATTATAAATATCTATATCTTCGTTTTTTAATGTGTTTAGATAGAAGATAGATCTTTCAAACTCTATTTGAACACTATAAAGATCTGATATCATTTTAATTCGAACATCTTGATCTATAATACCATTTCTATCTAGTTCATATTGAAGATGTTTTGAGATATACTTCTTAATTAAGACTTTATCTTTATTATCAAATCTATGAATTCTATTTGATAGAATAGATTCATTTAGTGAGTAGATTCTACAATTTTTACCCTTTAGATAGTTCTTTTTCAGAACTAATATTTTACATTCTTTTAAGTAATCAATGTAATAATTATATAGATGACCGTATTTATCTTTTAGAATAAGCGCAGATAATGTGAAGCTATTTTCCTTTTTAAAATAATACTTTAATAAGGTATTATGAACTATATCAACAATATATGATGATTTGAGTTTTTTACCTTTATAAGTAAAATTTTTGTTTTTAGATATATCTAAAAGACATTCTGGTAAAAATTGCAAACTTGATTTTTTGTCCCTTGGTGACACATTCAACATCACATTATCAATGTAAATTTCCTTATCTATAATCATAAAGATTATAGTTTAAAATCGACTTTAGATTACTTTTTTGCGGGAATTTTTCCTTTCTTTTTATCAGATTCTGGTTCCTTCTCAAAAGTGTCATAAACATCTGGATAAACCTGACCGTCACCATCTTGATCGTATTTAATCTCAAAAAAATCATCAAAATCTAACAATCCACCTCTAGTTAAATCAATCTCACGGAGTTTATTAAGATAAGTATCGACCAATCTATCTATTCTATCGATAAATTTATTAAATAATAATATAGTATTTTCAGTAAATACTCCGATAGGCTTCTTTCTTTTCTTAGAGAAAGATCCAAGAATTACCTTAAAGATATATTCTAACTTATCAGAATCGGATATTATCTCATTGGTAAGTTTATTTGAAATAAGTTCTTTATTTATTTTGAATTTTTCTTTATCAAAAAATTCAGGAATAGTGAATTGAAAACTTAATAAATCTTCTTTTACTTCACTAATATAAGAATTAAATAATTTACAAATTAAGTAAATATAGAGTTCTTCTTTTGTTTTACCCTTAATCTTCAAATCATCAATATTTATACTTTGACAGAAATTTAAAAAATTTACAAGTATTAATGTATAAATATCAACGAATTCCGTTGAATTATCCGAACTAATTCTCTGATATAAAGGATTTAATATTTCAAAATTATTATTACTCTTAGAAGATTTAATAACTATTTTCTGTAAATTCTTTTGAAAATCATCATCCATTAAAAATGAAGATTCAGTATTTGGATTTAATATTTTATAAAAGAAAAAGGCAAATGACTTTTCTCCAAATACATACTCTAAATCACTCTCAGATGTGTGTAGGAAGTACTTAATAGCCTGTTTCATAGTATCTGATAAACGACCTTCAAATATAACCGGTAAGCAATCCGTATAGAATAATCTGGAATATTCCTTTAATTCATCAATCGTGTGATCGTATTTACCATTTTTACAAATCGATGATAAAACCAATCCATTTTTCGGAACTCGATTATATTCAATATTTGCTGGTTGATTATCTGGAAAATATTCAAAACAAAACCACCAATTTTTTGGCATTAAACCCTTGATTCTATTGTCAAATGTGTTTAAATAATTTATAGCAGGATTATAATAATTCTGCATAGCCAAATCAATCAAATTAATTGACTCACTGGATATAGATTTCGGTTTGATCGAAAAAGAACTTCCATTCCAATTAACCCAAATTTTAGAACCCTGAACATCTTCATAAACGATAATATCATCATTGAAAATCTCGTCTAAAATTCTATCATCTTGACCGTTTAATGTAACTAATTTACCCATATCATTATTATAATCCACTTTTATTACTTTGTTTTTTAGTCTTGTGAAAGTTTAAGATAGATAAATGCCCAATCATCTTCAACCTCATAATTATCTTCTGTCATTCCAAGATTCTCAAAATAATTACAGATTATTTCACCAAAATTTTGTATATTTTTTATATCAACTATTCTGTGCTCTAAACACAAATGATAAAAATCTTCAAAATATATTTTGAAATTATTATTACCAAGATGAGCAATATAATTCTCACTTTCTAGATGACTAATAATACTACTTGATATAATATTATTATTTGATATAAAATATTTTAATAACTCATCAGCGAATCTATTTATGAAATTTTCAACACTACCAAAATATTTTTTTATAAAGATTCTACCATAAGTTGTATCATGATAACCATATCTATATTTTATAACAATATCCTCTCCACCTTCCTCACTTTCGAACCACGTATCATCCCACCCACCAACATTATATGAGTTATCCAATCTCCATAGAATAATATCAACATACCCAGATATGTAAGAATACACATCTATACATTTTTTTATTAATTCTTTGTTCTTCAATATCTCATCCCAAGTTATTCTACAATCTCTCATATAGTCTTCAATATCCTTACTAACCATCTCGGAACGATAATCTATACCTCTTCTGCGATCAGCCTTTGCAAATGTAGAATATGATGAACCTGGCAGTTCAGAAAAAAGACTATTCAATTTTTTAAAAAATTCTTTATGTAAAGACCATATCTCTGGATATTTAGATTCTATTGAAGAATTTAATCTATCTTCAAAAGATGGTTCGTCGTCTCTAGACGACATAAAAAAAGATTCGAAATTCTTTATCATTTTAAATACTGGATTTTAATATATATAAAAAAATGAAGTGCAATAATGAGATTTAAAAAATTTGAAGAATTCCAGGAAAAGGATCTCGAGCCTATTAAATCATTCTATTTAAAAGATGAACTAAATTCAAAACTCTGGGATGGATTCAAACTTGACGATGAAATTAGAGAAAATCTTTTAAAAATCGGTCAAGATTTTTTTGAAACAATTGATATTAAGTGTGAGGTTAAAGATATTGCACTATGCGGATCTTTATGTAATTACAACTGGTCTGAAAAATATTCAGACTTTGACTTACATATTATTATAGATTATAAAGACATTGATGATAACTTGGAATTAGTAGAAAAGTTCTGTGATTATGCTAAAAAACAATGGAATATGCAACATGATATTACATTAAAAGGATACGAAGTAGAAGTTGCTATACAAGATGAAAAAGATTTAAAAACTGCAATATCTTCAGGTAGAATGGGTGGAGTTTTTTCACTAATGAAAAATAAGTGGATTAAAAAGCCAGAAAAAGTTGAGTTTATTCCAGATGAAGAAATTCTTAAAAAGAAAGCAACAGCCATAATGGATGTTGTGGATGAAATTGAATCAGAAGTTGATGAAGATAAATATTCAGCATTTAAAGAAAAAATTGATTCTATTTGGAAGAAAATAAAAAAACAAAGACAATCAGGATTAGAAGAAGGTGGTGAATACTCAGTAGGTAATTTATTATTTAAACTATTAAGAAGGAATGGATATGTTGGTAAGATAATGGAACTTAAAAAATACGCATACGATAAACAATTCAAATAATATGATAAGAATAGCAGAAATAGAACAAACATTTAAAGATATCTTCGAAGAAGAAGAAGGACTAGTTCAATCAGTTGAAACAACTTATGAAATGTCTGATAATGAAGAATTTTATAAATTAGTCATATCAATACATGGTCTATCAATGGAAGATACTCTAATAATACACACTAAATTTATCTTTAAAACCGATTTAGAAAAAAGAAATATTATTGATAATTCTTTTATTTACTTATATGATATAAACTGCAATTATAGAAAAGCAGATTTTAAAAATATTGTCGATTTAAAAAATAAAGTAGAAGATATTATAGAATCTAATGATTTTGGTGAAGATATTCAAATACTCTCCGACTTTATTGAAGCACCTGCAATGTTCTTAAACTACTATATGAGAAGAGCTAAGATTACAGACTATTCTATTTTTGATGTTAAATATGAACCAAAATTTAAAACAACTCCGTGTGATTCAATAACATTTGATTTTGAAATTGACATTAACAATAACTATAAAATTGATGTTTCAATTTATAAAGTTGATAGAAAATCCGATGAAAAAGAAAACGATACTTATAGATATCAATTTAAATTTATGGATGATATAGAGACAGTTGAAAATGATACAATAAGAAATATACACTTCACAATAGGATCAAATATTGCTAGAATGCTTGATAAAAAACTGAAATAATGAAATGAAAAATAAAATATTAAAATTCATAGAACTATTAAAGGAAGCTCATGAAGATGATGAACAAGATTTAAATGATATAACTCTTGATTTAAAAGATGAGTTAATAGAATTTGAAATTCATAAAGGATATTTTAGTAAGCAAGCTTTAGACAGAGGTCAACAAGGTGAAAAAATAATGGGAATTATTAATAATAACCCAATCTATGAAGATGATAAATATTGTTTCTGTATTGAAATACCATTGGAACAATTACAAGACTCTCTAAAATTAGGAGATAGATTTGGAAGAAAAAGTCTTATTAAAGATAAAAAAATATTCATAATATTTAGAGAACTTTATCAAATATCAGAAAGATACGACAATTGTTTTTTACATATAAATCCTACTCTACATAGACCAGCTATCTACTTATTTATATTATTAGAAACTGAGGTAGATACAAGCACCACTAAATTAATGCAGATATTTAAAGAAATTAAAAGCAGAAATTCTGCGGCTAAAAGTGATTTCAGTAATAACACCACAGTTAGGTTACAGGATGATAAAATTATAATAACATCAATAAGTTGGGATTATACTGATAGAAAATTTAGAGGATTAATTAGAGATATTGACTTGACAGATTTCAAAATTGAAAAAACACAAGAAGGTACTGGATCAATTACAAATACCATAAGTAAAAAATAATATATAAAAAAAATTAAGTTAATTATTATGACTTTCAAAGATAATACACCCACATTTAATGTTAATAGAAAAGTTGTTAATTTTAAAGACTTCTCAAAAGATATAGAATCTGAAAAAGAAGAACTAGATAAAATTAAAAGACAGAATAAACCTAATTCTGAAAGACAAAAATTAATTGGAAATCCAAAAATTAAGTATAATAAAGTAACTCGTAAAATCGACTGGAATATTAGTCCAGATATGATTAAAGGTAAAATTGATGCTATTGAAGAATTAGAAGAATCTAAAATGTATGAAAACCAAATTCATATACCAGAAGAATATAGTGGTGTTAGAATGGAACTCGGAGAATTTACCTCACCTGAAGATATTATGGATACTTATAACAGTACTGTTGCTCGTGAAGATGTTCCTCAACTTACTGGATATTGGGATGGAATTTTCTATACTGAGGATGATGTAGATACTACTCTTGATGCTGTTCTTGACGAATTGAATTATGCAATTGTTGGAGATGATTCTATTGAAGAGTCAAAAGTTAACGAATCTAGTATTGATGATAATGTATATGATGAACTTAAACAATCTTCAAAGTATAGAAAATTAGTTGATAATTTTAGAAATGCTATAAGAGACTTTGAAAGTGGGGTTTCAAACCTATATGATGAAGGAGATAATGATCAATATATGGCTTTTCAAAATGTTCTTCAAGATGCACTTGATGAAGCTCAATAATCATCTAATATATCTTCAATTCTCATTCCACGATTCACCTGTTGACTAACATCACCAAGTGATAAACTATCTATATTTGTTCTTGAAGCAAAATAATCCCCGATTGTGAGGAATTTATCTTGAGAATCCCCAAGATATTTTAATATCATCTTGTGATTATCGGAATACCAAGAATAAAATATCTCACAAGTTTCTTCTAAACATTTCTGAAAATTTAAAGATTCATCCCAGAAGTCATGTACATAAATAAGTACAGAGACTGGATCATAATCTTCAAATCCTGAAACTCTATTGAAATCATATGTTATTTGAATTTGTTTATTCCAAATGACTTCAATATCATAACCAAGTTTATAAATTCGATTCAAGTGTTTTATCATCGTCTAATAAATTATCAATTCGTTGGTTTCTTAATTCAGCCTTATATTTTGAATAAGAATTTGATGTTAAATTTTCTATAATATAAGTCACTTTTGGATTAATTATATTATGATATATCATAAATTCAACTTTAAGCACTGGGGAAAATGTAGCCTCTTGTCTAATATTTATTTTTATATCAGATACATCATAATAAACATCATCATAAGATAATATAAAATCATCGGTCCATTTCATATATGAATCGAGATAAACATCAATATTACCAAAAATATTTCCATGTTTTGTAAAAGTATTAAATTTATCTAAACTAGGTCTAATTGGATATGTATTAAAAGCTGTAGAATCCATAATATAATCTGAAGATATTCTACCATTTGTAACAACATTAGGTAAATTTAACATTTTAATCTCACTAACAATTTTTCTCGACTTGGTAGCTATTGCGCTATAATTAGTATTATCAATGATATTTGACACATCAATAAAATCAACACTTCCATTAGATTTTATATCACCTATAATAACTTTTAAAATATGTTGATTAATCTCATTAACAATATTTTCTTTTACTTTATCAAAATACATCTCTTCAGATTCCATCACAGATGGTGATAAATTAACTGATAAACTATATTTTTGATAGCTTGAAATGTTTGATTCTACTCGTTTAAAAGGTAAATCAATATCTATCTTTTTAAAGGCATTTTTAAAAAACTCTTCTAATTCCATTAAAATTTAACTCCATTTTCATCATAATTCATGATAAGCAACTCAATACCCTTGGATTGCTCCTTTTTAAGATCCGCATTATTACCACCCTGAGCTGAACTTCTAAACACTTCTTTTTCAGTCCAACGATATTTATCTCTTGGTAATAACTCTTCCAATAAAGGAAAGTAATAGTATGAAAGTGACCATCTACATTTTGTAGTTTTAATTAATTCTAACAATCTTCTATGTGATGCGGGACCAAATACACCATCTTCATCTGCACCATACCATGATAATCTCTTAGCATCATCATCACCATTTACATCTGGTCTGTGATATGGAGGATCTAAATAAAGATAAGTATCTTCGGAGTCATATTTAAGAATTAACTCTTCAAAATCAATATTATAAAATTCAGTAATTGAATTTAATTTATTTGTATAAGTATTATTCCTCAATTTCTTGATAAGAACTTCTAATTTTAGACGATCTTTATCTTTTTTATAACCCGAGAATCCTCCACCTCTTGGATACACACTCGAAAAACTAGATGTGATTAAAAACGCGTATATAGCAGCTTTTTCAAAATCTCCTATCTCAAAATCCATATTATCTAAAAAGTCGTTTTTAGTATATTCTTGATAAACTTTTTTATAAAAGTCCCACTTTTTTAATGGGTCCGTTTCCAAAGTGTGTAATAGAGTTTTTTTAAGATTTTCTAAGTGAATAACAAATTCTGATGGATTAGCACAACATTTATATAAATTAACTTGGTGTCTATTTTTGTCATTATAGATGACTACATCAAACTTTAAGTTTGCATCATCCAAGTAAGTCGCAAAGCTTCCACTGAATGGTTCTATATAGTTTTTAATACTACCATCCTTTGGTATTTTTGAATTTATTAATTGCATGAAAACATTTGAGGATTTACCACCAAAATAACTGACCATTGCGCACATTATTTTCTATATTTATTTTTAATTATACTCTAATATTTTAGGTATGTTTTATATTTATCTATTATTCTATACCCAACATCATCTATCTTATCTTTCTTAATATTATTAAGAAGCTTATCTAAAGGTCTTAGATTTTCTAAACAATTAACAATATCAATAGGAGTTTCAGATTTAAACATAGAAACTGGAATTATATGATCAATTTGCCAAAATGTTCCATAATTATCCCAATTCATCCCATCGGTGAAAAGTGACTCTAGATGTGTTTTCAACTCTAGGTGACTATATTTAAGTAGTATATATGTTCTATCACTCTTTAGTATATTCTTTCTTTTTAAATAATTCCTTAATAAATTTCTCCAAGCATGTATGTGTATATTCCTTTTATATTCAAGTTTATATAAATCTCTCATATCTCTACCAATCTTCTTATTTTTCATCTGATCACATCTACACTTTCTACAAACTCCTTTATATCTATTATTGATATTTTTTAAATAATGAGATAGATCATTTTTACAACCACACTTTTTACAAACTATGAATCCATTTTTCTCTATTTCCTCTGTAATAATATCATACTTTACTTTTGTCTTTAATTTATTTTCTTCAGTCCTATTAAAATTCTCACTACCATATAGTTCTCTCATTGTTAGTTTATTTTTAAATTGTGAACAAGATGTGTTACAAGTATAAATATTATATTTTTTAATATTTTTATTATACTTTTGAAACGATAGATACTTATCATTTTCACAAATATCACATTTAACTAATATTTTAATATTAGACTCAAGTGGTAGTTCTTTTACATTAACAACTATTTTTTGATTACATTTTATATCCTCAAATCCTAATGATATATAATGTTTTATATTTAAATAATTTACAGTGACTTCAACTTCTTTTGAAAGAATCATAATCTTTATTTAGTTTTTTTATATAATGTATATATAAAAAACGTCACTTTTCCTATGGAAATAAAAAAAGATTATAAAGAATCAAAAAAGAAATACAATTCCAATCTTTCCACTTTTCAAATATCCAAAGAATTGCATAAAAAATTAAAAGACCATTGTAAAAACAATGATCTTAAAGTAAAAGATTTTTTAGAAGAGATTATTTCGAAGAATCTTTAGGAAATAATAGTTCTTCTAGTGAAGGCTTATCATTTTGTTGTCTCAATTCTGTTCTAACTTTCATTAAAATTTTACCTAGATTATTTTGCCCTTCTCCACGACAGACTCCCCAAAAGGTGTCATTCCAAAAGTTGCCTTCAATCAATTCTTGATCTCCAGTATCCAATAACATCTGTTTTAAATCTTCTTGTTTAAATTTCTCACGAACTCCCCACAACATAACATCTAATTTAACATCATCCCAATCTCTTCTTACCTTTATTATCTTACCAAACTGTTTAACTTTTGATGCTTGAGGCATTCTAGCAATAAGCTCTCTACAATCGATCATGGTAATATACTTACCATCTATTTGTTGGTCTGTTTTTACTTTCATAGCAACGTAATAATGCTCTAAAGTTGGATATTTAATTCCTTGGTGTTCTATTTTAACGGAGTAGAAATTCGAGAGAAAATTATATCGACCATCAAATTTATCTATCATTTAGATTATATTTAAAATAAGTTATATTGTTTAAAACAGAAACACCAACCTTTTGGGTTGGTGTTAGTTAGTGGAGATGTCCGGTAACGAACCGGAGTCTTCCTCAGTTAAAAACGACTAATCGTTCACAAGCTTAGAAAGTTTTTCTTTAACTTACAAAATAGATAGTTGTTTCGACTCAAAAACACTCTAACAAGAAACTATCACAATTTATACTGTTATGATTCAGTGTGAATTTTATGAAAGTATCAATTAAGCTACTTCAAGCTCATTCACAGTGAGCAAGTTGTTTTGTAGAGCAGCTACTAAATCTTCACTGGTTCCTACTTCTGTAACGTTTCCGTTTACGATTTTGATAATTTGTTTTAATCGGACTTTACCAAACCGATGCTTGCTTAATCCCCCTTACTCTGCGAATCAATTCAAATCACCCCCAATTGTTTTACAAAGATACATCTTATATATTAAACCACCAAATAGTTTAATTTCTTTTTTTAAAAAGGTAAATTATCGTCGTGGTCACCCTTACCATGCATAAATTGAAATGATAAAATAGGATATCCTTGTTTACTCTCATATAACTCCATCTCAGAATCATATTGAGGTAAAATATCTTTTTTCAATTTATAAACAACATCAAATGCCCTTAAAATATTCTTAATTTTCTCCTTTTTTTCTAAAAAAATATATACAGATAAATCAAGTTCATCTCTATCAACTTGTGCGGTAATTCCATAATTAGTAAACATAGATCGTATTAAATAACATAGATGATCTTCTTCATCAGAATTTTCTTCCTCATTGGAATATACTTCTTCCTCCTCTTCCTCGTCATCCTTTGATGGATCCCAGTCACTAAAGTCTTCGTCATCACTATAATTTCTAGAATCATCCCACTCGGTCTCTTCTTTAATTATTGACATTTTTTCAATTTTTAAATTTCGTATCATGTTATTTAAGTTCAATTTTCATATATTGGTCATCAAAATAAATATCTGGATCCATCTTGTGCTTACTAAGTAATAAAGATAGATTCATCAAATCATCATGAACAACATCTATATTTGGTTCATCTAGTTCTACTTTAATATAAGCCATACCATATTCACTTGTGAGTCTTGCATCAACATTTAACACCATAGCCTTAAAATCGGATATAAATCCTTTATATTTTCTCAAGACTTCTTCATCAAATCCAACTTTCTTAACAGTTGGTAAACTTTCCCAATTAACATCCAAACAAGCCTTACCAAGCCTTTGTAAAAAAGAAATATTTTGAGTCTCACTAATCGTATGCTCACTAAAATAACCAACAGATATATTTGTACACTCCGGAATTTCATCAATAAATGATGCAGAATCTGTATAAATACCCGTTGGATCCAATGAAATTTTCAATCCCGATTTATTTAATTCCTTTGCCAATTCTGTTGCAAATTCATCAGAACAACATTCTCTACCCAATTGTTGAGTAATAACTGAATAGTAATTTCTTCTATCAAAAGATATACATCTTTTAACACCTTTTAAATGTTCAACACTTTCAAAAACAGATGCTAATTTATTAGAACCAATTCCACCTCTTTCCTCACCATCGAAGAAATAATAGATTCCTGGAATGTTATGAGCCATCATATATAACATAATTGAAACTCCTGCCTTATCATCAGCACCTAAAATACTAGTACCATCGGTCACAAACATCTCATCTCCATCTTTTTCAGTACTATAAATAGTAACTTTAGACTGTTTTCTATCAGCTGTATCTAGGTGAGAAGTAAACATAGTTTCAGACTTACCAATTATTTTATAATAATTATCAAATTCATCCTTGATTAAATCTTTTGGTAAAAATTTAAGAACTTCTGATTCGTGTCCGTGTGGATAAGTCATTGTCGTCAATGATATAAATGTAGATCTAATATCTTTAGGACTATAAACAAATTCGGAAGGTTCTATCTTTTTATAAGATACCTTTGATGCTTCTTTGGTTGCTGGTTTTCCATTTTTAATATTATTATAGCTCTGTGCAAATTTAAATATTTCAGAATCTGAGAACGTATCAGGTAAAATATATTTTATAAATTTACCAACCTTCATATTTGATACTATACCAGAAATTTTAACATCAAAATTCCAATCTAACTTTGATACATCTACTTCATCTATGTTTAAATGATTGTCTAGAAGATAATCTCCTTCAATTTTAAGTAACATTTCAGCCACAGGGCCACTGATATCATCAATAATTTCATATAATTTATCAGTATATTTCAAAAGTGGTCCTTTCATTAATTATAAATTCTTTTTATTATATATTAAATTCCAATTTGTATTTCTTGAGAATTTATATAATCTACCGAGACTTGTCCCGGCTTCATATCTGATGATTTTTTAACAAATTTTGATTTACAATATACTACATTTACTATATCTTTTGCTTTAGAGTTCTTAGCAGCTAAATAAGCAACCTTCTTAATAGTCTCCAATGTTGGTAGTTTATCATTAACTCTAATAAGAACATGACTTCCAGGAAACCCCTTAGCATGAAACCACAAATCATCATCATTGGCCATATTAATAGATAAATGATCATTAGAAAGAGCATCTTTACCAATTAATACGGTAAAATTATCAACAGTAACAGTCTTTATATTAGGAAATTTATCTTTACTAGACTCAAAATGTTTAAAATTTAATATTCTCATAATGTATATATTATATCTGAATAAGATAAAAACAAAAAACCCTCCAAATGGAGGGTTTTTTGTTTTTTAAAACTAATGATTAGTTCAAATATTGAGCATTATCAGTGATGATAAGAGTCATATATTGCTTCTGAGGGAAGAATCCAACATCAGCAAGTGCATATCTTGAACGTAACAACATTCTTGGAGCGAAAGTCGCTTCAGAAATTACACTGATAGACTGAGCCATCAAGTAAGGTACGAAGATAAGACCTGGTTGATCTGGGTTATTCTTTCTTCCTAAAAGGATTCTGTTATCATTATATTTCATATAAGGATCAACATAGATAGAAATATCACCAATTTGACCAACTGGGTACAATTGACCTTGACCAGATAATTTAGATTTAACTGGGTTAATTGTGTAACCAGCGATATCCATAAGAGCTGCAGCGATACCTCCGTTTGTTACTGCGAATTGTGCAGGACCAACACGACCTTCTGTTGCGATGTAGTTAGAAGCGTGAACCATTTTAGTGATCAACTTACGTTGAACAGCGTGTGTAGTCTCACCACCAAGCATAGCAGTTACATATGCAGTGTTTAAGTCGAAAATAGTTGAAGCTGTTGATGTTGATAAAGCATTACCAGTTGCAAGTGGAGCTGTTGATCTGTTTAAAGTACCTAAAGTAAATAATTTTTCAACAATTTGTCTTGAAATAGTTTGAGAAAGTTCATTAACAAGGATTGACTCCATTTTCTGAACGATATCCATACCTGTATTAGCCTTAATATCTTCAATCTCTGTTCTTCTAAGTGCAGTAGAAACTTCAATTGTACCTACTTGTACTGTTTTAGAAGAAACTTTTGGTCCAATGATACCAGCGTAAGATTGATCATCTGCAAGACGATTCATTGGATAATCACCAGATGATCCAGCAGCAGTCCAATTAGCTGAGAAACCTGGAAGGTGATCTTCAAGTGCTGAAACTAAATCAATAGTTGTACTAGTTACTGAATAAGTACCAATTAATGTAATTTGAGTAGCGATAGAAGAAGTCGGTGCAAAAGTATTTAATTTTGGATCAAATACATATGGAGCCATAGAGTAGCTAGATTGACCAACTGCATTACTTTGACGATAAGCTTTGAACATTGGGAAACCATCAACACGAGAGAAACCTAAGAATTCAACTTGACCAGCTCTACCTGTTGCAAGAGCGTCGATAGCTGCCTCAGTAGCTGGGAAAGTACCAGATGCTGGACCACCACTAATTAAAGATGAAGTACCAATTGAGCAAAATACTCTAGCGTCTCTAATACCACCTTGTTCTAGAGTACCACCAGCTGCGGTAACTTTAGCCTCAAGTGCAGTCATTGCAGTTGTTAAACCTGTACCAACAGTAATTTTGAAAACTTGTGGTCTACCTTGAGTACCACTCATATCTAAATCATCATACTGGAAGTCAATGTAAAGTAAATCAATTTTTGGACCTGGAGTAGGTTTAACAGCAACAAGGTCAAGACCGATTGTTTGAGCTGCAATTTTCATAGCTACTGGAAGAAGGTTTTGACCTAAGTCTCCTGATCCAGCCTGACCTGAATTACTTGAGAATGCTGTACCATTTAAAGCACCTGCTAATGTAGAAGGAACTGGTGAAGTAACACTACCCATACCTGCTGTAGTTGCGTTAGCGTAAGCATTTTCATTGATTGAATGATATTCTGCCATTTCTGACATCCACTCCACCTTATCAACAGAAACACCCATGTTTTCCAAAACTGGACCCCACTTCTTAACCGCTTTTTGTTTGTCTATTCTAATGTGTGACATATTTTTAATTTTTTTTTGTTTGTCTACTTATGTAGATTAAATGTTTCTGAATCTCTCCATGATTGCTTTTAATTCAGATTCGTTAATTTTGTCTTCTTGAATTAAGCTTTCATGTGAAACTAATTTCTTAGTTACGGATTCATTTTTCTTGAGATTTCTAGTCATCCAGAAGTGTTCAACTTGTGATTCTGTTGTCATAACTTCAGATGGATAAAGTCTAGCTTGTGATAAGATAGATTTTCTAGCACTCTCATTTAATTGGTTCCAGATTGGCTTGATGTTTTCAGGCATCAATCTGATTACTCTTTCTTCAAGAGATTCGTTCTTTGCTGACAAAGCCTCAGAAATTAGTCTTAACACATCTTGTTGTGTAAAGAAACTTTTTTCGTTTATGTAAAGTTTAACAGTATCTTGCTCTTCTTTTACTAAAGAGTAGAAACTATCTACCTGAGATTTGTTTAAGAACTTTAAAAAATGTAGATCGGATGTTTCTGAAGCTTTACGTTTTTTAGCTTCTTCGATCAATTTATCAATAGATTTAGATAATTCTGTGTCTGAGTTACCTTCATAGGCAACTTCTTCTGATTCTTCTGAATCATACTTTTCTTCTGATTCTTCTGATTCTTCTGAATCATACTTTTCTTCTGATTCTTCTGATTCTTCTGATTCGTAAGATTCTTCTAATGCTGGAGTTTCATTTTCATCAGATTCTGATTCATCGTTCCAAGATTTAGTTTCTTCTTCTTCTTCTTCTTCATATGAATCAAATCCAGCTGCTGATAGAGAAGGTAATATTTCTCCTTCTTCTTCATTGCTTTCAAATAATTTCTTACTACCATTTAATTTTTCAACAATTAATCCTTGGTAAGAAATTGATTTATCAAGACTTTCAGCGATATATTCTGAGTAAGCGATGTTATCATCAAGATTTTCAGCGATATATTCTGAGTAAGCGATATTTCCTTCTACGTTCTCAGCTAAATATTCTGAGTAAGCGATTGAATTATCAAGATGTTCTGCTAGGTATTCTGAATAAGTAATGTTTTTATCAAGATTTTCAGCGATGTACTCAGAGTAAGCGATGTTTTTATCAAGATTTTCAGCGATGTACTCAGAGTAAGCGATGTTTTTATCAAGATTTTCAGCGATATATTCTGAATAAGTAATGTTTTTATCAAGATTTTCTGCGATATACTCAGAATAAGCGATGTTTTTATCAAGATTTTCAGCAACATACTCAGAATAAGCGATGTTTTTATCAAGATTTTCAGCAACATACTCAGAGTAGTTAATTGCTTTCTCAAGATTTTCAGCTAAATAATCAGTGTGTTTGATTAATTTTTCAGCAGTAGTTCTTAAAGATGTATTTTCATTTACAACTACTTGTACTTTATCTGCTAAATAATCTAAATACTTAACAATTTGACCATTTGTCTCATTAAGAGATTCATAGTACTCAAGCAATTGTTCAAATTTCTTTGGATTCAAATTGCCTTTCTTCAATGCTGTTTTAACTTCCTTCTTAGTGGAAGCCAACTCATTAATAAGATATTTTGAATATTCTGTGAGTTGTGTTTTTGTCACCAAGTCATTAGTGTTCATATTAAAAAGTGAATTTATTTTGGACTCATCGGACATTTCATATATCCTAAAGTTAGTGTCATTAGAGTAATTTAATGATTCATTTAAAATTTTAACACTCATTTTAGCTGAAGCAAAACCAGGGTCTGCAACGATATCATAAGTGAATAACTTTTTTAATGTAACCGTACCATCAGCCTCAGTTATACCTGCCGCTCTTGAAGATACAAAAACTGGACAACCATCATTTACTAATGCTTTGGCTTCTTTACCCCAATAGGTATTTAATAATTTTATTTCACCCTCTACTCTATTACTTTCTTTAATAAAATTTGCTTTAGTAATAATATGAGAAGCTCTTGATAATGAAGTATCAAAAACATCTGGGTGGTCAAATTCACCATAGACAACACCCATGGTTTGAATTCTTTCATTTAATTCTTCCAAGCAGGGTAGAAATCTATCAGCGGTATAAATTCTTTCATTACGATTTTTAACATCGAATTCAGTGAAAACACCACCTAATAAATACTTCTGATCTCCCTTATTCTCTTTAACCATAAGAGAATTTACTGAATTTTCAACAATTAAAACTTGTTTCATGAAATTAGGCTTTTATTTTAGTTATATATGAAGTTAAAAAACATCAAAAAAATAAAGGTGGATTTTTTATAGGAATTTTTTTTCTGTTGAAATACATAGAAAAGCAGACGAACTAATTTTATATATATTACATAAAAATTTTACGGTTTTTTATGATTATTACTAGAGAATTAAAAATAAAAATTAATGAATTTAATTATCAATACTTTGAGAATTTAGGGTATGATGATATATTTATAGGAGATGAGATATTAATACCCATCGAACTACTATCAAAAGGATCTCATTATAAAATAGAATGTAAATGTGACGGATGTGATATTAAGAAAGATGTAATTTTTAAAAACTATCTTAAATACGGAAATAAATGGGGAGAATACTTTTGTAGGAAATGCTCAGAGTCTAAAAGGAAAAAAACTCTACAAAAAAATCATGGATGTGAATATCCAATTCAAAACAAGAAAATTTTCAAAAAAATGAAACAAACTATCTCTGAAAAGAAAAAAGTATATGATAGTTGATGTTAAATTAGAAAATTTTCACAATCTTGAATGTTTCAAAAATATTTTAGAAAAATACAGAGATTATAAATCATTTTATAGAGAATTAAAAATAAACTCTCTATTAGGAAATAAATCACAATTTGATATTGATGATATAAATCCACCATTAATATGTGGATTTGAAGATGATACTTCAAGTTTTAGAGTTTTTAGTCTAAAAGAGTCAGCATTTTCTGTTAACTCAATGTCTTTTGTAGTAGACAAAGATATCAATGTAACTAAAATAACATTAGATATTAAAATATTAGAAACTCCAAAAGGTAAAATACTATTAAACATAATTGAAATAGGACATTCAATAGATTTTAGAGTTGTAACATTACATTATGCAGATTATTATGAAATAACAAGATTTCAAGCTTGTAGTAGAACCAAGCTAGCTGCTTAAAACTCAAATTCCGAACCACCAGCTTCTCCACCACCAGCTTCTCCTCCAGCCTCAGGAGCGGGAGATTCAACAGGAGCTTCAGCAGCAGGAGCTTCAGGGGTTGCTTGAGCACCACCCTCACCTCCTAAGTCACCACCAGCATCAGTAGTTCCTTCACCAGGTGTTGCCTCAGATGATCCACCACCAGCAGAGTCTCGAACCCAATATCTCTTATTCTCTTCTTTTTCCTCAGCAGACAACTTCAATACATTATCTATAAGATAATCTATATGAAAGTATGGAGTCCCATCGGCCTTTTGAATTCCGGTATAACTTCCTAAAATTTCTATTTTCTTTTGCATGTTACCAAGTTTCTTCCACTCATCAAATAATTGATTTGAAACAAAGTCAATATCAATTTGATTTATAAAGACTTCATCATCTTTTAATTCAGGAAACTCAACCATCATTTGAAGCTTGAGAGGTTTTACAATTATTTCTTTAAAATTAGCTCTTATTCTATTAGTAAAATTTAAAAATTTAGCCTCATCCCTAGTCATTTCAGCAGCATCAGTGAAAACATTTCCTCCACCACTTTCACCTTCAAATCTTTGTACTGGAATTTTAGAAGCTCTTTTCAAAACATTATAAAACCATTTCAACATATCATCCTCATTCAAATTATGACCTTGTGGTGAAACTAATTCCATATTAGGAGTTCCACCATCACCTTCTGGAAACCAGATTTGTTTGTTATAGGCTAGATGTTTTGAACCATTTATAGTAAGAGTTCCCAAAGAATCATCCCACTCTACTTCTTCTGAGTAATCATGTATCAATTGACCTATCTGTTCTTCAGCCTTTTGACGTGATAGACCCTTTACAGGAATTGTGAATTTTTGATAAACAGTAGCATTTATAATATTAAACATTATTTTAGTCTGTTGTAAAATCTTTAACTGATTATATGGCTTTATCAAACCTTCAACATATGATGTCTCGGAATAATCATTTTGTGTTGAATAAGAAATAAAAACTATTTGAGAATCTAAAAATATTCTTCTCAATTGTGGATCTTCTGGAAATTGAATCCAGAGATGACCAATTGATGGTTCAAATGCTGGAACTAAAGTCTCAGGTCTTAGTCTATTGAAATGTATAATATTTTTCTTTTTATCATCCCAAACTATCTCCATCGCAACATATCCATCAATTAAGAAATCCTTCATCAAATTCCAGGCAGAAACCGAATCTGAGAATCCATATCGATTATAAATCTTTTCAAAATATTCTTGATACTTATCTCTAATATCTGCTGAATAATCCGTAGATAAATTTTTTGGTTTACAAAAATCTTTATCTGAATAAATTATAGACTCATCACAAAGTGTAGAAACAAAATCTCTAATTTCATCTTTAATAGAATATTCTCTTAAAATTCTTCTTTTATCAGCATAAGATCTATCTAAATAAGGTATAGATTTTCTATTCAAAACAGATGCAACTGCTCTTTTTGAAAAGAAATCATACATGCTATTACCCTGCATCGAATAGGGATCTTCATTTATACCGACACCCACTTGATTACGCATAATCATATCATCGTAATTCATACCCCATGATGATAGATTTCTAAGAATTCGACTGAAAAGTCCGCGGTTTTCTACACTACTACCGATATAAGGTGATCCAGATGTTTGGTTTAAAGGATTATAACTAGCTGCCATTAAAAAATTTAAAATTTTAGAATTTATATATTAAAATATAGTCGGTCTAAAAAAATATTATAAACTATCTCTTAATTTCTTAATGTGACCACGCAGTACCTCATATTTTTCAGAGATTTCATTCTTAATATCGAGAAACTCATCAAGTGTGGATAAAATAATTTCTTGATGTCTTTTATCCCTGGTTTTAATTTTAGCTGACCAAATCTCATATAATTTAGATGGATCATATTTATTTTTTGGATGTGCCGAATATAAAAATCTTGGTAATAAATCTAAATTAATTCTGTGAACTAATTTTAAATTGATCGAGTTATATTCAACGATAGAATATTCAAATCCATACTTTCTCAATTCATTATAAATTCCCTTAAAATCAACAGATAAAGTTCTATTCTGCTCAAAATCTTTCTCAGATATAAATTTCTCAAAAATAGAAGATCTTACTCTTAATGGAATAAAATTAAAATTTAAGGCATAAGTAATCATATAATTTTGATGTTGTTTAAAATCACAGACAAATACCGGAGAATATTTCATCCAATTTGACTTATCATCATAATGAAAGTGATAGAAACCACCGATTTGTATATCTGAAATAGAGATTGCTGTACAAAATTCATCAGTTTTTGAGTATCTCTCATACATAAAATTTGAATTATTATGAAAATAATCAACTAAATTCTTACCAAAGACTAATTGACTTAATCTAATTCTTTCTTCCAAAGCTGTCATAACATATATATAATATTATGTTAAACAGTCAGCCTAAAAATAAAAACTATCACCAAGGAAATTTCATACCTAAAGACAAAGAAAAAGTACTAAAATTAAATTCACAAGGAGGAATATATTATAGAAGCTCTTGGGAATTAAAAATCATGACTTGGTTAGATGGAAGTAGCAGTGTAACGAAATGGGGAGCAGAATGCATGGCAATTCCATATCAAATGACACACTTTAATGATGGTGATATGAAAGTTAAGAATCATAGTTACTATCCAGATTTTTACTATGAGATGAAATTATCTGATGGTAGTATAAAAAAAGTAGTTGCGGAAGTTAAGCCACAAAAAGAGTATCAAATGGCTCTAATGTTACAAGAAAAGAAAATACAGGTACCTGATAATAAAGTAAGTTTAAAAAAACTAAAAAGTTTCGAATACGATCTAAAAATGGCACAAAAAAACTTGAGCAAATGGGAGACTATGATCGAATTTTGTAGTAAAAAAGGTTGGGAATTTATTGTTATAACAGAGATTCACTTAAAAAGATTTAATTTATAAATTACTATCAAAGCAATTATTTTTAAAATCTGATACCATATATGACGTGATTCTTTATTAGAATATACAACCAATCTAAATAGAAGTAATGATATTAATGTCAGGGCAGCTGGTAAATTGAAAAATAATAATACAATTATCCAAATATAATAAGAAAACTCAAAGATATAATATATTATATCTGAATATATTTGAATCTTCCACTTATATACTCTTATATGAGGTGGTTCTAATAACCTTTTGTAATTTACAATATAATACAGTGTAAAAAGTGCGAAAAGTATTGATAAATTAATCATAAATTAAAAATTAAATCTTCAAAGTTAATAAGATTGTTTTTTTCATTCTCGGATATTCGAATACTAGAATCTACTAAAATCCTTTCAAATATTTCATCTGAAACAAAACAAACAATAGGATTACCAACCACTCTATCATACTCGTGAGGTACCTCATCTGTTCTTGTCGAGTAAATACCATTAATAAAATTCATATGTTCTTCTAAAGAAGAATGGATTGAACAACCACCTGGTCTAACACCATAACCTCTCTCCGACTCCTCCCAATATTGGAAAATACATTTATTCATAAAATTATAATTTATAAGTATTATTAAATAAAATTTATAATTTGTTTAATATATAACTCATGGAAAAAATTAAAACTTTATTCATAAGTGATGTACATCTAGGAAGCGCAAATTCAAATCCTAAAAAATTATTAGAAGTATTTAAAAAATATGAATTTGAAAATCTCATAATTAACGGAGATTTTATTGATCTAACATCACTTAAAAGAAGATTCTTTTGGAATCAAGACCACTCAACGGTTATTCAAAAAGTATTAAGATTCTCAAGAAAAGGAACAAATGTAGTTTATATTATTGGAAATCATGATTTATATATCAGAGGACTTATAGAAGAAGGTCCTATATTAATAGGTGATATTCTAATATGTGAAGACTATATTTATAAAACAATAGAAGGTGAAAGAATCTATATTACACATGGAGACTGCTTTGATGGTTTCATAAGACTACATCCGTTTATATATGTACTAGGTGATAAAGCATATTCATTATCAATATCCATAAATAAAATTTACAATAGATTTAGAAAATTATTTGGATTAAATTATTGGAGTTTATCAGCATATTTAAAGACAAAAGTTAAAAACGTTATTAAATTTATTTCGGAATATAAAAAATTATCAAGTGATAAACTAAAAGAAGTAAATTGTGACTCAATAATGATAGGACACACACATACTCCAGAGATTGAAAGCGGAAGGTATTATAATACTGGTGACTGGGTGGAGTCATGTTCTTATATCATCGAAACACTAGATGGTAAAATACAATTAATATACTGTTAAATGAGAATTCTATATGGTATTCAAGGAACTGGTAATGGTCATCTATCTAGATCGACGAAAGTAATTTGGAATCTTAAAAAGATCGGAATCGATGTAGATATACTAGTATCTGGTAATCAACATCAAATTGAACTACCATATAAAATAGATTTTAATCTAAAAGGATTTTCATTTAAACATCATGATGATGGTGGCATAGATAGATTTGGAACATTTCTAAACTCCAACTTATTAACTTTTTTAAAGGATATAAAATTAAATGTTAAAAATTATGATGCTATAATTAGTGACTTTGATCCAATATCAGCATGGGCAGCTAAAATACAGGGGGTGAAATCTTATGGAATAAGCAATCAATATTCATTTCTATCTAAAAAATTACCAAGAATAAAACAAAAAAGTTGGATAGACGAATTAATTATTAAAAATTTTGCACCAGTAGATGTACCATTTGGATTATCTTATCAAAGATTTGATGATTTTATCTATCATCCAATAATTCGTGAAGATATTATTAAAAATACAATAACAAACTTTGAACATTATGTAGTATATTTACCAAACCTAAAAATAACAGACGTACTCAAAGAGTTAATTAACCACAGTAAATATAAATTTATTGTTTTTTGTAATGATGTGCAAAAAACTCATAAATTTAAAAATTGTAAAATAAAACCTATAAATAAGGATTTATTTCTAGATAGCTTTTTATCTTGTCAGGGTGTAATATGTTCCGCAGGATTTCAAACAACATCCGAATCGATCTACTGTAAGAAAAAACTTCTAGTAATTCCAATTAAAGGTCAATATGAGCAACTTTGTAATACAGAGATTCTTAAAAAAATCGGTATAGAAATTGGCGATTTAAAATCTATTGGTGGATTTCTATTATCAAACAAATCAACTATTAAGATAAATTGGGAAGATCCAACTAAACAAATAGTTAATTATGTAGCTTCCCAAACGACGAGCTCTCCAAATCTCTTCTAATTTGCTCAAAGTCATACATAACCATCTCTTCACATAATTGTTCAACTGAACACTCTGGAACCCATCCCAAAATTGTTTTAGCCTTAGTTGAGTCTCCTAATAGACTATCAACTTCAGTAGGTCTAAAATATTTTTCATCTATCTCAACTATAACTTTTCCAGTTTTTTTATCATAACCCTTTTCATTAAGACCTTCACCAGAAAATATAATATCTATACCCAAGAATTTAAAAGACATAGTAACAAAATCACGTACCGAAATCTGACGACCAGTAGCTAAAACATAATCATCTGGTACATCATGTTGCATCATCATCCACATTCCACGAACATAATCTTTTGCATGACCCCAATCTCTTAAAGCTGAAAGATTACCAAGTAATAATTTATCCTGAATTCCTAATCTAATTTTAGAAACTCCTTGAGTTATTTTTCTAGTAACAAAAGTTTCTCCTCTAACTGGGGATTCATGATTAAATAATATACCACTACAAGCAAATATATTATAAGATTCTCTATAATTAACAGTAATCCAATGTGAATATAATTTAGCAACACCATAAGGACTTCTAGGATAGAAAGGAGTTGTCTCACACTGAGGAACTTCTTGAACAAGTCCAAACATTTCGGATGTTGATGCTTGATAAAATTTTGTCTTTTTTTCTAAACCAAGTATTCTTATTGCCTCTAATAATCGTAGGGTACCTATACCATCAGCATTGGCTGTATATTCTGGTGTTTCAAATGAAACCTTAACATGTGATTGTGCTGCCAAATTATAAATTTCATCTGGTTGCACTTCCTGTATAATTCTAATCAGATTTGTAGAATCTGTCAAATCCCCATAATGTAAGTGGAAGTTTTTACTACTTTCAAAGATATTATCGATTCTAGCCGTATTAAATGAAGAAGAACGTCTCTTCATGCCATGAACAATATATCCTTTAGATAGTAGTAATTGTGCTAGATAAGATCCATCTTGTCCCGTGATTCCCGTGCAAAATGCAACCTTTGGTTTAATTTCCAAATTTGTATTCATATTCTTTTTGTATTTTTATATTAGAAATGAAATTAAAAAATTTCTTACTCTCTTGCGAACTAAAAAATAACCTATTTCTGTTATTTATTGTAGGGTAAATATCTATTTTGTTGAATAAAATTTGTATAAATTCCAAATCCTTTATTGTAAATGATTCGGTACATAGAATAATATTATTTGTGCTCGAAATATATCCATCCATTACATACCACCAATAACAAAATAATGGTGTCAATTTTATATCCTCTGGTATTATTTTCACACCATCTTTATACCATCTATAATATTCGTTAAATAAGGTTGTTGATGCATGTGTTTTGGTAAAAAAATTAATTATATTATTACCGTTCCTTTTTTCTATATAATCATATTTATAAATAGGACAATATTTCATATTATTTAGATCTTTCATAATTCTTTCTAATGTTTCTTCATATTTAAAACCTAAAGTCATTCGTGATGAAAAATTTCCCGGTTTTTCTAAAGAACCATCAGAAATCATAATTCCATCAAATATTTCTTTTTGTTCTTGTGTGAAGATATATACTAGATAGTCTTCTTCCTTCCAACAATTTTTTTCACTAATTACATTTTTTGTTTCTTCTGTGTGTTTTTTTCCGTAGAATGGATTACCTTCTCCTTTTAATCTTACTGATAAATTTTTTTTATATTCTTCAGTTCTTTTTCTACCTTTATTACTAAGACCATTTCCCCTTTTCGCACACAATCCAGAACAAAATCTTTTATTTAAAATTCTTTCACTTTTACTCCTTATATTAATTTCAAATGTGGATTTGCATAGTTCACATTTCCTCTCAACCAATTCTTTTAACATATGTTATATATTAAAATCTCTTGCCCTACTATACCAAAAAAGATGACAATTATTAAATTGTCATCTTTTTGTTTTTTTTTAAAATTAAAGTGAATGTAATCCATGTCCATCATTTGAACTTTCAATTGAAATCAATTTTATTAAATGATCATTATCACCCTTTTTCTTATACAAGTCATTCCACCCCTTAGCAAGTCCTCTTTTGAAGACTTCAGTAAAGTAGGCAAAGGCATTGATTGATTTATCCTCATTGAAATTATACCAATTTTGGAACATGTCTAATAATCCAGATTGATAACAATCCATTTTGTCGTCATTTGACCAATATCTCATTTTTTTAATGGTTTCTTTTGCTAGAATTTCTAACATCTTCTCAGCTTTTTTTGTTAATTTGCCTTGAGACTTTGAAACGATTAACTCAATATATAGATCTTTATTATTTAAGTAGATAAGCGTTGGATTTTTTTTTGAATAAAAAATCTCCTAGATTTTTATTTGGAAAATACATATATAAATTATTTAAATTTATACATACACACAACATGAAAGTTTATTTTAAAATAAAAAACCCCTCAAATTGAGGGGTTTTTAAATTTTTAAAATTTAAATTTTTATTCTTTCTGCGTATTGCAACTCTTTGATTGCTTGTAACTCAGTATCTAAATTCGATCTTCTCTTCTTTAGATTTGTCAAAGCCTCAAGTAATACTTTAGTCTCTCCTATCATATTAATTGATCCCTCAACTTTTGAAATGTTAAATCCAACATCTTCTAACTTAAGAGTTATTTCTCTTTCTTTGTCTTCAAGTTTTTTCTTAGAAATCAACTCTTTAGATAACTTATTTTCATAAAAATAAGTTAAATCATAATTCATCTCATTTCTAACTTCATTAACCAATTCAAGAGCTGAATCATACTTAAAGAATGAATTACCATATCTTTCATCACATCTGTAAATAAAAATATTATTTTTATAATTAAATGCGAAAACTTCTAATGTTGGGTTAATTAAATTACTAATCTTTTTAACAACATCCAACTCAACAAAAGAATCGATATTTTTAGAAACTTCAACCAAAAGAGGGTAGAAATTTTTATTCACAATAGGAATAACTGGTGATGAGAATAAACTCTCTAATGTAGTTTCATCATTCATCTCGTCATCATTAATGAAATATCCACCTTTTGATGTAACAGATAGGCCAATTGTTAAATACTCTGAAATTCTGAAATCAATTCTACTTTCATTAATTGTAGCGAATTGTAAAGCTGTCTGTAGAGTTCTCAGAGTGCGTAATCTTTCTTCATCTTTAACATTATTCTCAAGTAAAGTTTTTTCTATTGAGTTTTCAGTTAATAAAAACCAAGAATCTCTAATAAAAGAAAGATGTCCTTCTTCTACCTGTTCAACTATGGTATAAACTGATTCAGATTTACCACCGCTTAAAAGATTTGATTTTTGTTCAGGAGACTTAGTAAGATTATAAACAAATAGTTTAATCTCAGGAACCCAATCATAGATAGCTAATTCATTTAGAATTTTACCCATTCTATCTTGATCAGTTTCAAGATTAATTGTCTGCAACAAAACATTAATAGGTTGTCTGTACAATTCTCCCTGATTCTGTGAGTTCAAAACATTATATAAATGCTTTAATTCATACAATAATTGATAGTTAGAAAGATCGTCATTTAAACTTTCTAATAGATTATTCACTTCTTTATCATAAGTGAATGGTTTTAGTTTTTCATTCAACGATGAAATAATTTGTTTTTCTGAGAAATCATTTGTCGAGTTAATATGACCTTCTATAATGTAGGCAACATCTAACTGTTCGATAGATAATGATTTTTTGAAATTAAACAACTCAAGTTTGAGATTCTTCATACTTATAGTATTTTATTTTTTATATAAACTATATATTCACTTATAAAAGTGTGTTTTTTCATTTTTATTTTTATCAGGAATTAAAATTCGGATTGTTATTATTCAATGCAGCATTAGGATTTAGAGAATTTCTATTTTTAATTCTCAGTGGATATAAATTACTAAACCATCTAGTTTTATAAGGAACTACACTATCTACTAAATTATTATTGAAACTAAAAAAAACTACTTGATTAGGTTGAATATTAACTGGTTTTGAACAAATTATATAATTTTCACCCTCATTTACCTCAATTACTTTAGTTGATGCTCTGATGGCTTGACCGGAAACTTGTTGTCCGACTTGAATATCTTTTGTAGTGGTCAAGTAAATAATATTATTACCACAAATCACATTATAAGAATTACCACAAATTAAAATATTTTGATTTTGAATGAAACTAACATTTTTATTTAAAACTATTGAATTATTTAATTGATTTATAGAAACAACAAAAACAGAATCTGGTATGAAAGTTGATGAACTCTCAGAAGTAACTGCACATCCAACTTGAATATTAGCCACGCTATTTAATCTTATATTTGTACTAAGTACACTATCAACAAAATAATCACTAGATACATGCATATCATCTAAATTATTTGAAAAAGATATACTTTGACCAGAATACGCATCTAAAATAGGAGAAGATGTGCTTATAACCCCATTAATAGAATCTATCGATGTTACTGTAATATTTTTTTCTATCTCCGATCCTAGAATATATTGACCAATAAATATACCATCAATTGAGTTTAGTTTTAAATTTGAGTATGAACAAGTTCGTGTAACGGTCGATCTAATTTTATCTTGATTTGATGTTACAAAAGATGGATAATAAGTTTGAACTTCTATTGATAGTGTTAATTTCACAATATCATCACTTTTTAAATTCTTTTCTCTCTGAATTTGTATAGTTTCTGAATCTGGCATTAACATAATAGCATCTATATTCATATAATTATATTCAAAATACATGAATTTATATAACCACAATGTATTCATAATTTCCTGAGAACACTTGAATATATCAATTTCATTTTTAAGTAAAATTGTTAAGTCATAGGTGGCTGTAATAGGAATGGCTCTTACTTGCTTTAATAATTTCTTAACTTCAGTATCGTCTTCAACAACCGATCTTAACCAAACATTTGGATTTCTGAATTCATCAGATCTAATATTAAAATTTGTTAATGTTAAATGTCCTCTTGGAATCTGGTCGGTATTTAATTCAACATATCTATTCTCAGAAACAATATCATCTTGAAATGCATCTAATAAAAATCTATCATCACCAGTCATTGAATAATAAATTGGAACTGATACGGAAACATCTCCTGATGTGAATCTATTAATCCAATTTAATCGACCCTCTAATGTATCTAATACACAAACTGTTAAATCTCTAAAGAATACGTCATCAAAATTAAACTTTTGTCCTATCATGAGAGTATATATAAAAACATTTTAGTTCGAATCAACATATATGAAAAATTTACTACTTTGGGAAAAATGGAGACCAAAAAAAATCGATGATATAATACTACTACCCAGAATAAAAAGCCATTTTGAAGATGGTGTAAAAACCAATTATATATTTCATGGTCACTATGGGACCGGAAAAACAACTCTAGCTCGAATACTAATCGGTAAATATTCTAAAGATAAGGCTTTTCTTGAGTTAAATAGCTCTCTTTTTACATCCATCGATGTTCTGAGAAATGAAGTAGAGAAATTTTGTAAAACACAACCTATTTTGGAAACAGAAGATCCAATAAAATATGTATTTCTTGATGAGTTTGAGAGAGTGTCAAGTCAGTATCAAGATGCGATGAAAGCATTTATTGAAACATATCACAAGAATGTTAGGTTCATATTAACAACTAATCACATTAATAAAATATCTGATGGAATAAAATCACGATTCACATGTATAGATTTTGATTATCAAGATTCGGGTGAAGAAAAATTTTTAAAACAAGAATTATACAAAAAGATAGTAAATACTATCTGTCCATCTGAGAACATAACAATATCCAAGGAACAACTGGTTACTATTATAAATAAAAAATTTCCTGATCTTAGAGGAGTTTTGGTATTATTAGATAATTTTAAAAATACCGGAGAAATTAATACAAATGATATTACAACATCTAATAAAACTAAATTAGACCTATATGAAACGATATACGATAAATCGTTAGACTACGAAAAGATTTATCATTTTATAATGTCTAGTTTTGGACCAGATAAGATCGATATTATGTTTAATCTATTAAGTAGGGGATTTGTCGAGTGGTATATTAAAGAAAAAAGAGGTGATGTTGATAAACTATTCGAAGTTAATTATATAATTTCCGATTATACATCAAAATTAGAAACTCAAACCGATCCAATCATTCTAGGAATGACAGTTGTTGGTAAAATAAGACAAATAATTTTTTCTACTTTGATATAATTGAAATCAATATATAGTATATGGCAGAACTTGATTTTAAAGATCATTATATTGGATATCTTGGTCATCCAAAATTTATAGTAAATAAAATTGTAGAAGACGATGTTATAAGAGTCGTTATACAAAAATATGAAATGTTATTATTCACCAATAAAGGTGAGTTATTAGGAGATAGTAACTTTGGTTGTGATCTACAAAAATTACTATTCGAAACCAGAATTGCAAAATCTGGTGTCAAATCTATCATAGTTGAACAAATAAATCAATATATTCCAGAAATTAGAAATATAAACTATGTTTTAGATGTTCAATTCTCAACAGATCCAGAGAACTTCCAAGAAGTCATGGAAATTTTCTTCACAATTTCTGATTATGAAGTTTATTTCGTTGTGTCTTAACTAGGATAATAGTAATGTGTTATGGTTGTAGAACCAGATGTACTATTTGTACCAAATAATAAACCTGTTGTGTCTAAAAATCCACTATCAAATCTCGTTGTTGGTCCAAAACTAGTTACCTGTATTGTTTTCACTTGAGATGTAATAGCATAATCATAATAAGTGGCCAAAATTATGTTAGGTCTATAAGTACTTCCAGATACTGTCCTTCCCTGATAATAAACATATCCAAAATCACCAACAACATC
>JAUKPQ010016610.1:32614-61110 GCA_032273045.1 Chloridella minuta
TGAATATCAAGTATTCCTTTGATCTCAAAATTCTTTCTATCTCTGTAAGTCATACCATATCCATTATCACTAGTAACCTCAATTACCAAGTATGGAGTAATATTAGAATCAATCGTAAAATTAAATGGATATAGATTAGATATAGGTCTATATTCAGATATCTTTTCAACCGGAACAAGATCAATTTGTTTCCATTCAGTAACATCGAACCAATTAGCACCAACACCAACATCCAAAACCGGAGATAGTGTAGATGATGTCGCACCAGACTGTCCTGACCAGATATAAAATCTCCTATCATATTTTACTAAATCACCTACCACATATACAGAATTAACAATCCATTCATTGACATTTTCAAATTTTCGAGGATTATTTATCTTATTATCATTCAATACTGATTCATATAATTTATCATAATAAATTACTCTATCACCTATAACATAGTTTTTGAAAGCATACCATTCTCTATAGATCTCATATGTTCTTATATCAATAGTGTAGTAATCTGGTAATAGACTCACAGATAATCCTTCACTAATAGTAAAATCCAATACACAATTATAAACACTTGATCCACTATTAACTGGTAATAAATATGCTTCATTCATATCAAATGTAATAGGAGTGAAATTTTGATTTATCTTGATCAATTGAGCATCTCTTGACTGATGTGTAATTGTATATCCAGCAACAAAGTCTGCTCGACCAGTAATATCAAGAATCTTATGAGTGATAGGGATAATATTTTTCTGTAACCAATACTTTAATCCTTGAAGTTTCTTTTGAACTTCAGCAACTGTATAATACAGAATATTGTTTCCTTCTTTGTCGGTAATTCTATAAGTCAAATTGAATAGATTTGTATCTTCATAGTTTGAGTTCGGAAAAGTATTTTTGATAAAGTCATTATCTTTCCATCCTTCTACGGTATTATCAAAAATATCTGGAATTTCAACCTTAAATAATTTTAGAAAATCATCTGATTCAAAATTTACATTTCTATAATATTCATATAATTCTAAATCGTTATATCCAAAATAGTTTATAGCATTTATTATTGACTTATAACTACCAATATACGGATAAATAAGATTCTTCATCATTAACATTTCCTTACGTTTCATGTTAAGATAATTCCAATCTATCCCTTCTTCTTTAATATCATACTCTTTAAAAATATAAACATCATCTGATGATATTAATTTACCAACATTATTCAATTCTATATGAAATCTCTCATCCTCTACCTCTGTTTGTCCATAGACATTAAATCTTCCGATTTCTCTATTCCAAACGACAAATCTAGTAGATAAATAGGTTGTAGAGTTAGTAGATGGGAAATCACTAATCACTGTTGATTCAAATTCTAACGAATCTGATGTTTTGAAATAATCAACAATAATTTCTCTAGAAAAAACACTACGAATTTTCAATAAATATCCATTATTATTAGAAATGTATTGTTTTTTTGAATTTGTAACATCCTTAACAAAAATTGCTAAATGTTGTCCAACTTTTAATCCTCTTTGAGTTCCCGTAGAATCAGAGGTAAATAAACTAGTTGAAGAATTATCTAAATAGATTCTCCCATAGAATCTAGATCTCTCTGTATCATACTCGTGTTCAAAATAAATAATATCAGTATTATCATCAGATGTATTGATTGTAAAATCAACGTTTTCTTTTCTAAATAATTGTAAAATACTTCTCAATCCACCTTCATCAGTTGAGTTGAATCCTAGGAACAACTGTATAGGTTCCGGAACAACACTTATATCAAAATTATCATCAATATAGTCTAAATCCCATTCTAAAGTATCAAAAATAGTTTGTTGACTACTTGAATCACCAACTCTATTTAAATCTCTATTAGCATTTCTATTTAGAACAATTGTACTCAATGGTTTTTCTCCAGTATATGCTAATTTACCAGTTGTAGGTAAAAAATCACCAGAAAAGTCATACATAAAAAATTGTGGAACATTATCTGAAAACCATTTATAGTATAAACTAACCTTAGCATCATCATTAAAGTTTTCTCTAGGTCCCCTAATATACTCTCGAACATTCAACCAAAGATAGTTTCGATCGTTATAATCAGGACTTAAACTACCATAATAATTTTCATTCACACCAGTAGCGGAAATAGTCTCAACATTGAAGAAACTACTTAATTGAACCTGAACCTCTATTACACGACCATCTGTTGGACGAATTGCCCAAATACTCTTTCTATCCGGATTATAAATAATTTTAGTAATTGGACTTCCACCATATTCAGTATTTATAGTTAACCCAGTTGTAGAATCTATTGTTAGAATATATCCCGAATTACCACCAGCAACATAGATATCACCATCAAATTGGTTTAATGCCATATATCCATAATCTATGGAAGCATTCTGAAATACCAACTCATCATTATCAACTAAAACGGATCCAATACCTATATCACTTGAAATATTCATAGAACTATTCAAATTATTGAATAGTAAATAATTACTAGTTCCAATACCTATTGTTGAAACCAATGATACTGCATTATTATCTATTTTATATAAACCCGAAGTTCCAAAAGCATAAACTGCCTCATTTTCCGGATCATATGCAATCGAACCAGCTAATCCGCCAATTGTATAACTACTATACAATGTTCTAGAACCGCCATCAATTCTTAAAACCTCACCACCATCAGTTGATACATACATATCTCCCTCAAAGTCGTTAAACACCATCTCATAGGTATTAGCAACTAGCCCTGAAACAACTATCGGAGTAATTGATGAAACTGTATAGATATTAACTTTATTAGAATTTGAAAATGAAATATAAATATCACCATTGCTTGTATTCAATTGTTGAGAATGAGCATCCTCGGTAAATGAATAAGATGCTATTATTGTATTCACAAATGGATCTATCTTATAAAGCATATTCTTAGATAAGACAAATAAGTAATTACTTATCCAATTATATAAAAGTGATATACTATTTGTAAGACCAGTGATATTTATATCGGCCGATACATCACCATAAATAGAGCTAAAAACCCGAATACTATCACCTAATACATATATAGAGTCATTTGGTTGAACATGCGCTATATCAACCATCCCAGATATACCGACAAAATCATAAGGAGTATAGACATTACTAGTTAAATACTCAATACTATAATCTGTACTGAATTGAGTTTCATCATACATCCCTCTCAATAAATCTGGGATAAATTGTGGAGGACATCCAGTTTGTCCAAAACCAATAGTGAAGGCAACTGTTGTAAATGCTGATGAATTACACAACGAATTTGTTAATCCCCAAAATGGACCCTCATAGCTTAGATTAATAACATCTGGGTTAAGATATAAGGAGTTAAATTCGATATTTTGAAGTGGATAAACTGTCTTATTAATACCTATAACCTGACCTGTGGAGAATCCTTCCAACTCAAATGAGTTATTACCAGTTACAGTACCTAATAACATCTCATTTGACGTTATTAGTGTTCCAAAATTACCCTGTTTTTTGTCAGAAATAATATAATTTTGAATACCCGGTAAAGAAGACTTACCAATATCAACAGTTATACTAACTCTTTGACTTTGTTTTTTAATATTAACTCTTAGAGAACCAGCATTATTGGTTATGTAAATACCAAAATCATCAACAGTTTCCGACCAAGTATCAACCCATAATTGTAAAGTTGCGGCAACATCTGTAACCATCCCGGTACTAACAGCATTAACAATATAAGTTCTACCATTAATTCTTAATGATAGATATTTACCAATATCTAAGAAGGATATTAAACTATGTTCAATATAATAATTGGCGGTAGTTCCAACTTGAACTGTAAATTCCATTGGGACATTTGGAAACTCAGTCTGTATGTTAATAGAGTTGTAATAAACCGAACTATATCCAATAGTTTTCAATGAAGGAAGAATACCTAATATATTCAGTCTTAGAAAGTGTCTAGTAAGCCAATTACGTAATGTCTTATCTATCGTTCTTTGCATATCAACAACTCCAGAAGAATAAACATAAGATATTCTCTCGGAATAAACCATCTTATTAATCTTAATAACTATACCGAACTCATCTATATCTGTAAAAACAATATTATATTCAAAATTTTCGGAATAATCATAATTAAATTCAGATATTAATCTCTCATCAACTTCAATACATTTTTCATAAACATATGTTCTCACACCAAAACTCTGTGTAGATGATATGTTATCATAATAAAAATTAACTTGAGCATAATCACTTGGATATACCAAATCTGCCCTTAAAGTATCAACGTCGAAATATAAATCTATATTAAAAATTTTAAAATCTTCTTTGAATTTCTCAGCCGCTAAAGCCATAGTTATTTTAGAAGACTGTGTATATGATTGAGTATAATAAAGGTGATCAGTTGTTAGATATATTTGACCACCAACCAATGATTCATCGATAATAAATCCAGAAGATGAGGATGTTACTATTGGTAGATAGTCAGGAATTGACCAATAATCAGTATTATTTGGTAAAATAATTTCACTTGCAGTACCACTTATAATACTAGAATTTGGATTACCAGAAGAATATGTATAAGCTTGAATACACTGATATATTTTATTTTCCCAAATAACTTGACTTCCAGTAGCATAAAATACTTGACCAGGATTTCCATTAAAACTTAAAATAGGACCTACTTTTAGAAAAGTATCTAAATTTAGAATAGAATTAGTAACTTTAAACTCTAATCCTGATCTAAATATTGATGGTATCTGAAATCCAAACTCCAATCTACTTGAAGAAGAAACAAAGGTCAAAGGACCATTATAAATATTTGGCAAATCTGTTCTTGAAATATATTCAATATATAAAAGCGAATCTACTGGTAAATTTTTAGCTGAATATTCTAAATGTATAGCATCTAAAATATTCGGATTCTTAACTGAGACAACATTAACATCATCAAACCTAAGTGTGTTTCTATAGTCATCATTTTTAAAACTATTAACAATATTAAGTTTTCTATATTGATATAACCTATCGTAAAAGTCTGGTTCATTCCAAAGAGATAATGTATCTCTTAGGCTTGGTGTTATGTAATTATAAATACCTATAAGATCGACACCACTAACTGTAAAATCACCCACTAAATCATACTGACCTATATATGTACTAGTAAAAACATCATTTGTAAGACCCGATATAATCATTATGGCACCGGGCTTAGATGATACAACCATATACACAGCATTAGTGTTTGTAAATTCAAATACAGATTGATCAAATCTAACAAATGTTCCTTTTTTAAATTTAGAATCTATTGATCTACCATAGATCCACTTAGATCGATATGTTATTTGAGCATTTGTTGGCTCAACCTTTGTTATTTTAATAGCATCAACCCCAGCATAGAAATGAAATCCATACTCATTAAATAATTGAAACCTTCTTAGACTAAGATCTGTTTCATTTTCATATTCAAATGCAGGAACTTTCTCAAAAAGATATAATGCCTGTGTTTTAAAGGTATCGCTAGAATTTTCTGGAAATAATATATCTCCCTCATATCTTTCTAAAGTCTCATCATAATTAAAATTAAGTGGATTGCCTTCTTTATCAAAAAAGATTAAATTTTGCATTTAATATTCGATTCATATTTTGAATATATATAAAAACTTTAATTCTTGATGGAGAATTAATATATAATAAAAATTCAATTATTTATGAAATATCTTAAAAGCTTCAATAATGATGAAGTGTTTATATCAGAACATCTTCAATATCACATAAACAATGATATGTCTATTACTGAAAATATATTCAGATATGGTTCAGAATCTTACTTTAATCTTTTAAAAGAATCTAGAGAACTATACGATAAAGGATTAGTTGAACTATCAGGACACGATAAAGAACTCTTTGAAAGCTCAGATATTGGTAGATTTGAAATGTTTGAAGGTGAATTGGTTCCATTGGATCTACCACTTGAAATAATAGAAGAAATTAATGAAGCCGAATATAAAGGAAGAGAGGTTGAGTTAAATCACCCAACAAGAAGTTCAGGACCGAAAAAGTATAAGGTCTATGTTAAAAATCCAAAAACTGGAAATGTTAAAGTAGTTCATTTTGGAGATGTTTCTGGTGGATTAACAGCAAAAGTATCTGATCCAAAAGCTAGAAAATCATTTGCTGCTCGTCATCAATGTCATTTGAAAAAGGATAAAACTAAACCAGGATATTGGGCATGTAGATTAAATAAATTTGGTCATCTTTTTGGCGGAAAAACTTATCCTGGATACTGGTAATATGAAACATCTAAAATCATATAAATTATTTGAAAACTCATTCTTCACAATAAGTGAGGATAGAAGAAAAAAGTTAATTAACTTTATAAATAGTAGTCTAGACGGCACTGATTTTGATTTTTCTTCTTGGATATATCAAAATATAATTAGAGGAAAAGAAGAACATACAGAACTTAATGATTTTATTCAAAAAGTATCTCCTAATTGGAAAAAAATGCTTGATGGGTACTTATCTAAGTATAAAAGTGGACTAATGAAAATTGGACAAGATGATCAAAATGAGTGGTTTGGAGTAAATTACAACTCAAATCTTAAACAAAAAGAAGTAAAAGGAGATCTTGAAATAACAAAAAATTTTTATGTAACATTTGAAAAAAGTGAAGATAATTTGAAAAGATGGTTCAATGGTCTTGCATCTCTTATAAGTGACTTCTATAAGGCTTGCACGGAAGGTGAATTAAAAAACTCTGCAATTTCTTTTAAATGTGGATATGATGCCAAACATTTTATTGAAGACAATGACCATTTAAAGTTTTATTGGTATAAAGATGAAGATAAAAATAAGGTATTAGAATTATATAATAATTGGTTGAAGAAAACTGGTATAAAGACTCAAAAAAGAGCTTACGATTTTGGAATAGATACTGCAAAAGGTAAAGATAAAAACAGTTTTGGATTAATGGTTGCAAATAAGGTGAATGATCAATTTCAAAAACTCAAATCACAATATGGTAAAAAGTTTACTGCCGATCAATATGTAGATTACATAATAGATATGTTAAATAAAACAAAGTTTAAAATTGACTAATATGAAAATAAAAAAATTTAACGAATCAAATTCAGATAAATTAGATGAAGAATATTTATCATTCATATTTAGTGAGTTCATTGATAATGAAGCGGAGGTAGAGTCCGAAGAATTAAAGTCACAAAAATATTGGCATATATTTTTAGAAGAGCCTCAATTAAACTTAAAATTTAATTCGATTGACGACTACACAAAAAGTATAGAGGAAATATATAATTTTTCTAAAGAATTAGAATCATGCTTTAAAAGGATAGATGACGATTTTCCTGATGCTAAATATGAAATTGTAATAGAAGAAATAATAGATGAAAAAGGTAATTATATATTTGATAGAGGAATTGATAGAGACTTTGAATTTCCAAAGAAATTACAAAGAATAATAATAATCACATTTAATTTATGAAGTATCTAAATAATTATAAATTATTTGAAAATTCAGAGTATGACGATGCTAAAGAGAATTTAGAATTTATTTTATTAGATATAAAAGATTTAGGACTGAATTATTCAATTTTTGGAAGAAGTAAATTTTTAGACAATCCCGGTGAAATGTGGTATAGAAATACTAAAGTTGAAAAAGGTTTTAAGGAATATATAAGCCTATCAATTGGAACAAGAAAAGATTGTATAGATGAAATTTTAGATATAATAAAAGAATGTATTAATTACATGACAAATAATGATTGGAAATATAGTACAAAAATAGATAGAGGTGTTAGTATGGTTGATATAGACATACATCAAATAGTTCCTTTATTCAATCAAAATAGAGATATTGCAAAATATTTAGGACAAATACATATACACTTTTGGAAAATATGATACTACCATTTAAAGAAGAAAAAATATCTGAAAATACTTTCATCAGAACATTCTATCAAGATGTTGATTCTGGAGATTTATATTGGCATCGTGATTTTGAAGATAGAATAATAGAATCTATTGAAGAAACTGATTGGAAATTTCAACTAGATGAAAAATTACCAATTAATATAGAAGGTGAAATATTTATACCAAAAGGTGTTTATCACAGAATAATAAAAGGAACTGGGGATTTAAAAATAAAATTAAAGAAACTTTAATTATTCACTTTTAACTTTATAATTCTCATTATAAATACGAATAACCTCTTCAAATTCACCTAGTAAACCTTCTTTAAAAGGATCACTCTCGTAATTTTGATTCTTAATATACCCCTTAATGAACTCTTCATATTCTAATTGAATAGAAATCTGTAATTCTTCTTCGGTTAACTCTTTTTCTTTCTTTTCTTTTTCGGTTTTAACGATATCATCAAGATATTCAACTGAGGCGAAATTACCAGTTTCTAATATCGTTTCTAATTTTCTTCTTAATTTACGATTATTAATTAATAAATTATTTGATATAGATAAATCAACGTAATCTTTTGTATTCTTTAAAGAATCAATTAACTCAATATCATCTTCATTAACAACTTGAAACTTTTTAAATACTGGAGAGTAAGTATTAGGCTCAAAATGTATTTTACCACTAACTAAATCTAAAACAGTAATTCCTTTTTGATCGCCCATATCATTTCTATCCATTTGATAAGGACTTCCTATAAATGTAAAATTCTTATTAGTTTGTCTTATATGTATATGACCCGAAAATACGTGTTTAAATCGATTAAACTCATCAACATCTATCTTATCAGCATTCCTATGAGCAACTGAGTTTAAATGCATTCTACACCCATTTAAATCACTATGACAGAATAGATAATCTCCTGAATTAGATTGAAGTTGTTTAATCATTTCTAATCTTTTTTCAATCCAAGGCATTAATACCAATTTACTACCAAAAACTTCGATGCTTGTAGTTTCCGTATAAACATTGATATTATCAACAAAATTAAAAAGTCGAACTGAATTTATATCATTGGATCCTTTATTATAAAGGTCATGATTACCAACGATTAAATGAACTGGAAGTATTTTAGATATTTCAGTTAATATCTTTTCAGCTTTATATGAGGCAATAATAGGAATAGAAGTTCTATTATCATATAGATCACCACAATGTACTAATATATCACCTTCATTGACATTTTCTTTTAAATAAGGTATGAAGAAATTATAAAAATAATCTTCCATCATATTTAACCATTTATCTAAATTATTAACATAGACACCAAAATGCCAATCTGTTGTAATAAATACTTTCATTCATATAATTATTTTCAATTTATATGAAAAATCAGAGATATGTTCAACAAAAAAACCGATAGATTTCTATCGGTTTTTGAATTATTTTTAATTTCAAGATTAATATCCAGCAACAAATGGAGGTTGGATTGTAAAATCCCCATCAATGTACTCATCAATCCAGTAGTCACAACAAAAGTCAGCAGTAACATCAGTTAAGATACCTTGTCCAGAGTAATCCATAGATGGACCAGTAACTGACTTCAATTGACAGTTTTGGAAAGTAACACGTCTTAAAACTAGACCTTTTTTATCATGTTGATTTACAATCATAGTACCGATTGTATCAGCTTTATAATGTAAATAACCGTTTTGAGAATTCCACCCAAGATCGTACCAAGCTCTTAAACCAGCCCATGTTTCCATCGATCCACTATTATTTACGTTAACATTAAATTTAACTTGAAGCGAATCGATATCTGTTTCACTAGGACCAGCATTTAAGAATCTACGAGTAGAATATTTCCAACGCTGTTGTGATGTAGCTAGAGGTTTATTCGTAACACCTAAGTCAATAGACAAAGCTTGTTGTAAGAAGATGATAGGATCTCTACCTTGTGATTGTAAAATTGTAGGAAGTACAAAAGTCACCTCAAAGAGGTTAGTATATACTGGCTCCTGTGGAGTTGTTCCAGGACCACCTGGAGAACCCGCTACTACAAGTTGTGTAAAATGTGGTAATGGCATAACTTATTTATATTTTTTTTTGTTTAATTGTTTTAACAATTATAAATTATATATTTTTCTTTATTCTGTCTCTATTGAAATACATGATATATATTATAAATAATAATAGACTTTTTCCATTTTTATAAAAAAATAAACAATAAGGGAAATCAAAGATATAACTATATATAAAAAAATATCATTAAAAAATGAGTAATAATAAAGAAATGTCGGAAGAAGATTTTCTGAAAAAACATATCGAAGAGCAGGAATCTCGTGGTAAATCTCCAGAAAATCAAATGGTTTTTGAACAACCAGTAAAAAAAGATAATTCTAGAGTATCAGATTTACAATATTTTAATTTTGATGTAAAGGAACTACCTTGTGGTAAATTTTATCCAACCGGTACATTGTTTATGGTAAGACCTGCTCAAGTTAGAGAGATCCAAGCATATTCGATGGTAGATGATAATAATTTCTACGATATAGTAGAAAAAATGAATGATATGCTATCAGCCTGTGTGAGAATTAAATATCCAGATGGTAAGATGGCTAGTTATCTTGATATAAAAGACCAAGATAGACTATATTTAGTTTTTGCTATTAGAGAACTAACATTCCAACAAGGTAACGAACTAGCAGTAAGTGTTAAGTGTGATGCATGTGGAGAAACTAATCAAATAGAGTTGGTTAGAAAAAACTTTAGATTCCATGAAATTGATGAAAAAATATTCAAATATTTTAACAGATCTACTAATTCATTTGTTTTCAAAACAATCAATAATAAGCAATTTGAATTAACTCCACCAAACATTGGAATACAAAAAGCATTTACCGATTATATAATAAAAGAAAATAACGAAAATAAAAGTCCTAATCTATCATTTTTAAAGATTATTCCTTTTATGTTGGATGGTAGAAATAGTATCACATATGAGGGAATTAAATCTAAATTAAGTGAGTTTGAACAACTCGATGATATATCTTTCCAATTCCTAAATGCAGCAGTCACTAAAATGACTTTTGGAATAAAAGACCTAGTAAAAGAATGCACTAACTGTGGAGTGGAGGTCCGCAGTGAAATGCAATTTCCCAACGGAGCGTCAAGTATTTTCGTTGTTCATGATGCCTTTGAAGCCTTTATTAAAGAATAAACTTCTACTTCAGAAACATTATCATGTTAATGAGTTTTGTATCGATGAGTGGCCATTCTGGCTTCTTGAAGAAAATATTAAAATAATTAACGAACTAACTGATGAAGAAGAACAACAAAGAAAATCTGAGGAATCTCAGCAAAACAAATCTATGAACATGGGTAATTTTAACCCAGGTAACATAATGAATAACTTCAATAATAGCTTACCTAGTGTATAAAAATAAAACCAGATAGTGAATCACTATCTGGTTTTTTATTTAAAATCTATAAATCTATTTATTATCACCTAGATTATAAAACAAAAAACCCAGATATCACTATCTGGGTTTTTTTTGTTTTATAATCTAATTATGAATTAATAAATCCACCTGCTGAAATAGCTCCAGTTCTAAGTATTGTGATGTTATTCACGATTATACCCATACCCTTAATTGGTTCAACATAAGTATCAATTACACCTATTTGGTTATCTATTATCTCATTAGTGTTATTCTCTTCATCAATCTTGTTGAAGTAATTGAATAGACCACTTTGTGCAACATATTTCTCACAAATAACATCTGCTTGAAGTTTAATTGCCGCTCTTATCTCAGGAGTATTGAAAGTCCATTGGAAGTCAAGTAACATTCTAGATAATTCTCTCTCAAGTTCAATCAATACCTCTCTAACGTGTATTAAAGAAAGTGCTGACTTAACAAGTACTTGAGCCGTATTTTCAGTTTCAATTACGAAACCTCTATTTCTCTTGAATGTTAATGGATTCATTTGAGCTTGATTTAAGTATTCAAGATCCGAAGGACTAAATATTTGTTCTAAGTCTTGAATACCAGTGATACGACCATTATTAACACCCGCGGCGATTGTCCAAGGAGTAATACTAGTTGTAGTACTTGTATGTTTTCTCATAAAAGTCAATCCTACATAAGCTGATGGTGGAATTTCAATAACTCTACCAAAGTCATCAACTTGAACATATGGTAAGAAGTAACCAACAGTTGTAACACCAACACCTTTACCAAAAGAGTATAAGAAAGAAGGATTACTTTCTGGATCACCACCCAAAGCAACATATTGCATTTGAACATTACCACTTGAATCTTTAAATGATGGATTAACAGATGTTTTAAACTGTCTCAACGAAGGCATATTCAATATACCAAATGCGTCTAATCTATCACCACACAAATCAACTAAGTTTTGTTTAGAATCTGCTGTTAAACCAAGACCAAACGAGTCAATCAAATAACGGAAGTCAAATGCTTCTTTGTTTGTCATTGCTTTATAGATGTTTGTACCTTTTTTAACAACATCAAGTATTTGATTTTGTCTAACATCAGTACCATCTGGTGTAGATGCTTCTCTAATTCTAAATCCTTTTAGTGATATAGCCTGGTAAGTACTTACCATGTCATCAAGTTTAGTGAATCTAGTAGTTTGTTTGTCACCATTGATTGTCTTAACCTTAATTGGTAAATCACAAGATATTTCTACATAATTAGAATCTACTGACCAAACCTTCTTACTTTGTATTCTAGCAAGTTTCTTTGGCATTTCATCTGATCTAAGTAGGGTTTCGTCATAACTAGCCTCTAAATAATCACCAACTCTAATTTCACCATATCTTCCTCTTTTTATAAGGATAATATTTGGTTGTTCAACCCATCCAGATGGTGTTTCAATCTCAACGGTTTGCTTATAGTTACCCATTTGTGATTTTATATAAAGAGTACCATTTGTCTTAATTCCCTCATTAGCAGAAATAGTTCCTAGATATGCTTGTACTTCTAAAGAAGAATCTGTAAAGTTAACAACTAAATCTCCGTTATCTTTAGTATATCCTCTTAAATATAATGGTTTATCATTATAATCAGGATCATAACCATACACTTTAGCAATCTCAACTGTTTCATCAACAATTGTATTATTAATCTCAAATGCGTAGTAGCTATATGTAGCGTTGTTTTCAGATGCAACTGACCCATTACTATATTGGTTAAGTAAATAAGCTCTACCACCAGCTGTTCCACTTGCATCAGCAGGAGTTGTAAGTAGATTAGATGGTACTAAACCTCTATCATAGATAGTTGCAAATACACCCTTATTTAATAACCCACCAATTAAAAATTGATAGCCAATAACATCCGATGAAAACTCATCCACTGCAGGAGATCCAATTAAATCATTAATCTCAGAAAGGAAAGTATTGTTTTGACTAGCGTAATTTCCAGTCTCATCAACACGGAAAATAATATAGTTATATCCAGCAAGTGATGCGGTAACACCTTCTCCTTTTATAAACTGTACTTGAACATTATCATAGATATTATTCTGGAAGAATACATCTTCTGTTGAAATATTACCCTGATCAAACTGAGTATAGAAATTTGAATACTTACCAACAACACCCATAGAAGCTGTTGAACCATCAACTAGTGCAGGAAGTGTATTTTTAGTTTCAAAACCAGCGTAGTCAATCAAGAACTCATCATCAAGTTTGTATAATACAAGTTCTCCATTAGCCACAATATCAGCAATATCGGCAGATGTTAATCCAGTTCTAACAACAAATGATTTATTAACAGTTGTTCCAGTTTTAATATCAGTGAATGTTACTTCTGATAAACTCTTTTTAGTAGTTGTTCCTTGTGGGTTCAATAACATCAATCCTTTATAAGTTGTTGCAGAATTAATATAAGTTAACATTGAATTAAATAACTTAAATCTTCTATACTGCTCATATTCAGTAACATCTGGAGTTGAATTTGTATTATCGAATGTAACAATGAAATCACCTTCATTAAGTGTTATTTGTGCAGTTGATGCTGTCGAGAATATATAGTCAGTATCTTGCTCCAATGGAACGTATGAAGATGGACCAGATCCACCATTATCATTTATAGTTACAAAAGTGTCACCCGAAACACTATCAAAGTATCCAGCTGTTAAAGTAGCTTGACCATAAGCTAAAACTATATCAGTTGCAGCAACTGTTGGCTTTGAAGCAGTATTGGCTGATATTTTAGCCGTAATAGCTCCATTTGATCCAAGTACAAAAGCGTAATAGAAATTATTAGTGGTCGCAAGATTTGGAAATGAGCTAGATTTTAATTCGACAGAATATGTACCAGATAAAGAAACATAATTTCCACCAATAACAGCGTATCCATTATCAGAAGTTGAATCAACAGCATATGTTCTTATCCAACTTGCAGTACTACTAACAGTATCAAAACTAACTTCATAAAGATCATTCACATATCCTTCTGCGAACCAATAAGTTCTTTCAGCATTTGCGATATATCCTAAGCTATCTCCAGATAAAACACCACCAACAGTACCTGTTGATCCATCATTATAAGAGTGATCATATATATTATCAGTCAATGCCGATCCATTATAGTCAGAAAATAAAGCAACTACGTTACCTGGTCTATCTAAAACTCTATTAGATATAGCAACAGTTTCAGTAATTTGTTGTTTATAAGATAAGAAATTAATTGAAATTTCTCCATCAGCTGTACCATCATTACCATCTAATGATTGGTAGTATGTTGCATCAAGAGATGGTGGATTGGAAAGTAGGTTATCACTAACCAAACTATTACCAATTAAGTCAAGAAGACCCTTAGGATAATCAGTTTCAACTAAGTTGTTATTAAATGCACAGAATAATCCACTTCTATCAGTATCTCTGTTAATAACTGTTTCAATAAAGATGTTTCTACCATTTAAATCTCTAAAATAAGGAATCAATGATGTTCCTTCATAATATCCTAATAGAGTAACATTTCTATCGTTAGCAAAATTTCTAATTTCTGTCTTTTTAAGACCAGTAGATGAGAAATATCTCATCCATCTTGGATCTGTTGAAAGCTCTCCATAATTTGACCAATCACCACCAACTACAATAACATCAACTAGATAGTCAGATGCCAAATCAGTAGGATAAACATAAGGAGGTAACTTTTCTATAGAACCATACCATTCTAGTAGAGCTCTATCAAATCCAGAAACTTGAGATTTAACAACAAATACACTTATGTATCTATCTCCAACGTTTGTAAGATTTAATACACGCTTAGTGTAATCAGTATTTACTGTTGTGAGATCAACAAATGCCTCAGTATCTCTTTTCCAAAAACCAGTTGTGTCAAAAAACTTACGATATGAGTCAGTTCTTTCAATATCATTTTTATACTGTGATGTTGTAGATAAGGATTGATATTCAATTGTATCTAACTCATCATCAGTTAATAAGAGGTTGACAGCATATACTGGACCAGCCTCTAACATTTTGGAAATTGTTCTGTGAAAATAAGAACCTTTTCTCTCTAGTTGTCTGTCTAAAGAACCAAAAATAGTCTCAAGTTCACTAAGATTCGTTAACAACACTGCTGAGTTAACTGGACCTTTTTTAGAAAAACCGATAATCAAGTTTGGCATAGGCCCCACAATAGGAGGACTTGTTATAATTGACTTATCAATTTCTTCTATGAAGATTCCTGGTCTTTTGTATTTACCGATTTGAATTGCCATATTAGTTATTTTTTTATTTTTATAGGTTATATATTAATAGGAAAAAGTCATTTTTTTCTATTTTATATTTCTATTTGATTAAATTCTGTATTCTTTTTTCTTCCTCTTTCATTTGAGTTTCAAAATTTGTCTTTCTTTTATCGTAGTTGGTTTGATCAAGATTCAACTCCTTCATATTTTTATTAATATTAAAGTCAATCTTCTTTAAGTAGTCTTGATTCTTCTTAATTTTATCTAAAATATCGGTCTTATCTTCTGGATTAGTTACTTCTAATAGGTCGTCTTTGAGACTATAGATATTCTGCTGTATATCTATTTTACGAGACTTATCGTCAGAAATGCTTTTCTTCGTTTTTCTAACTCTTCTAGTGAGTCTCAATATATTCTCATATTCTTGAATATATCTATTTCTTCCCTGATCTTGTTTATTGTTCTTATAAACCGAATCCATGAGCTCCTTTCTTAAATCCACATCATTAAGGTTCTTCTTAAAAATATCATCTACCATCTGTCGTTTTTGTCTAAAATCTTGAAGTGATTTTTGGATTTTTGACAAAGCATCTTTGTGTGTCTGTGCTGTTGATTTATCAAGATCTGAATTAGACTCAACCGGTGATATATCATCACTTGATATTTCCTCTTCTGCCTCAAAGACTTTCCAATTTTTTATAAACTTCATACTGTATATATTAAAAAATTTATAAAAATTAAATCTATTTAAAGAATTTAGAAATTTTATCTACTTTAAACTTATTCTTTCTTTCATATTTATCTAGAAGATCCCAAAGACTTCTACAAGTTCCTGAATAAACATCATATGTAACATTATTAACAACCAACTTCCAACTAGGTTTTTTAATAACTTCAATTAGAAACTTCTCTCCCTCTATTTTAAGAGAGATAGTTATTTTAAAATCACCATAATCTGATAGATTATATCTATTGATCTTACCTATCATCTCAACCGTAGGATCTGTCTCTCCTTTTAGAAACTTCTCAACTTTTACTACGATATCCTTACCTAACTGTTTATGCTCCGGACCCGTAAAAAATCTTTTGAGTCCTCTTGTAAAATCACCCTCAGAAATAAAACTACTATATCGTTGTATCTTCATTATTTGTCTTTTAATATTTTTTTAGCTGTAACAATATTATTATTTAGATTCGCAAACGTACCTCTTAAACTTCTCTTAAAATCCTTATAAGGCTTATTCTCATCAACACTCATCAACACTTCTATGTCTTTAACAGTATATTCCATTGGATCTGCAGGAGAATTACCAGTATTTGTAGCCTTTTCCAAAGATATATAATTAATATTACAAGGAGAACCTACTTTAAATGTACCAGATATCAATCCATAATTAACAGTGGATGTTGGCATCCTATTAGTCTCAGGTAATGAACATTTAGTCATGTCGAAAGCATATCCTATTTGAGAGAAGAACATCTCACCCTTAAAAGGAGTCTTAGTCTTAAGAATATCATTTATGCATGAATAATATGTAACATCTTTCCCATCCTTATTAGTAACCTTAAATCTAAAAGATAATCCAATAGATTCATCTTTATCTCTACCAATGATTTTGAATAAGTCATCACCATTTAATCCAGAGGCATTTAATTTAACCCATTTAGTTTTAACACTAGTTATAGCACCAGCTGGTTCTTCATTCGGTTTAATTTCATTATTATAAATTGGACCGTCTCCTAAATCTTTAGGAGGAGTTAATCCAAAGTATTCCTCATAGAATTTATACATTGAACCTTTATCAGTACCACCACCAGAATACATAGTGTTATCATCATTTAACTTATTAATAAATCTCAATAACATCTTACCTGGCTTACTAACTGTATCACCCTTACCAGTTTCGGTACTTTGAAAAGAAAGTGTTGTGTTTTCTGAAAATAAAGGTCTGTATTTGGTATCAGCCAAAATTGAATCAACTCCTGCCTTCCATTTATCAAATATTTTAATATTTCTATATGGACCACTACCGGGTCGAGTAGCATCTCCAGGTGATCCTGATCCCATGTATTCATATTCATTAAAAACGGATACTGATACTTTACCCTCGCTTCTTCCAGAAGGAATGGCACCAGGTGTGTGTAATCTATAAGCTCTATTAAATAATCTTATAATACTCATTACTGGATCAGAAGCATTTTCTATAAGGTATTTACCATCTGGACGTTCTTTTGTCTTTTTAAGTTCTTCAACTTCATCATCCGTAAAAGATATTTTATCTTGTATCTCTGCTGTAAAAATTTCATCAAATTTAGTTTGTATTTCTTCTGAATTACTATTTTTTTCAAGTAATGAATTAACAAAAGATCCATACTTAAAAATAAATGAGTCTTTTACTGGCTCTGGTTCTTTTTCTTCTTCTTTCTCTTTTTTAACAGGATTACTACTAATAGAATCCATAACCTGCTTCATTGTTTTATTAAATTCTTCAAGTGGTCGTCCTAAATCACCTAAACCACCATATAAATTCTGCCCCTCAAACTGAAATGTTCTTTTACAGAATCTTGCAATTTTTTCAGCAACAACTACAATTTTCTTATCATCAGATATAACTTCAATACCTTCTTTATAAAGAGCATCTCTTTCTTGTATTGTTAATTTTTTATCACCATCAAGATATCTTTTTATTTCACGATAAAGTTTATAAATAGTTTCTTTGTTTTTAGAATCCAAAGCCGATTTAGTAATATTTTCAATAAAAACACTATCAACACCAATACCTTTTTCTTTAGAAGATATAAGAACATCTATATCTTTCTTTAACTTAGAAAATGCTTGTTCAAGGTGTGATTCTCCGGATTTTATTTCTCCTCTATCTACCCCACCACCAACACCAAGTGTTGCCTCACTTAAAAAAAGACTTTCATTAACTTCAACCAACTTACCCTTTTCAGTTTTATAAGAACCTAAACTCAATTTTAATCCCTTCGGAAGTGGCATATTATCCTTATTACCTTTTGGTGCCAATTTAGGGTTCTTAGTAAAAGTTTCCTCTTGTTTCTTTAGAGCGGTTGAATTTTTAGTCCAAATTTTAGCAGAATCCCATTTTAATTTGTTTTCAGGATAGGCTACGATCTTAGCAACCGTATCATTTTCTTTAGTAACATAGACTATTTTCACTACTGATACCTTATTAACCGAAACTCCACGACCTGTCTTATATTGACTCAGTAATGATCCAAGTGATTTTAAATTTTTAATCATCAATGGATATAACTTTACTTCATTTTTTCCAGGTTCTTCTTCTCCCTCTTCTTCATCGTCTTCGTCTTCTTCATTTGATTCATCATCTACTAATCCCTCTAGGAATTCAATAAATGAATCAATAGCTTCTAAAATATTATCTTTATCCTCTAGTTCAGATATTGAATTTACCTCGTCTCTTAAACTGTTAGCAGTATTCAATATGATAGAAACATCCTCTCCATCCTCTACTTGTTTCTTTAAAGTAGAGAAAATAGTCCATAGTTGTAACTTAACCAATCTAGATTGATCTATATCAACCTTTCCTTGATCAACTAGAGTATCGAACTGTTCTCTGAGGTTATTAATAACCTTATCTATTTTTTTAGCATTGTAAGCTATTTTCGCCTTTCTAGCAATTGAATTTATAAGTCTTCCAATAAGTGAATCTCCCCAAGGTATATCATTGGTTGCTATTGCCTCATTTATAGTATTTTTTTTCAGGAACTGATCTCTGCGTAATATTTTGCTCATAAAAAACTTTAGTTTAGTTATATATAAAAAAAAATATTTCACATTTTTTTGATTATAACAATTTAATTGTTATATTTGTATAACAAAATACGATAGACATATGGAAAATCTAAACTGGAATGAAATTGTTTGTATTGATCTTCGTTCATATAATAACGAATCACTTGTGATGATAGAAGAGTTTTTTGGCATTGCCAACTCTGGATTCGTCGATAATAAAAAAATCGGAATAAATAAAATTTACTTCATTCCAAATGGTGGAGAAGCAATTGCTTATGAAGTAAAAAAAGGATATGAAAGTAAAATCAATGGTGATTGGTACAAAGGCATATCAACAACTATTCCTCTTTCTAGAAGAGAACTAAAAAAATTATCTGAAATTAAACCATTAGATTTCTACAAACTGCGTAAGGAACTAAATAAGGTTGCTAGGAGTGTAGAAAATTCAGAATTGGTTGAAGAAGTTGAGATTAAAACCGAAGTTGAAGAAGTTCTCGAACTAGATCCTATTTTAGAAAAAATCTCAAAATTTGGTGTTAATTCACTAACAAAAAGAGAAAAAGATTTTCTTGATAATTTATAAAAATAAACCGAAGGTGACTCTTCGGTTTTTTTTATTAAAAACCTATTTTACTTTTTTACCATAAAAATTCATGAATATATAAATCAAGATTGAATATTTTTTTATGAGATACAAAGAGTTAAAAATTGATGGGAAAGTCTTAACATCACAAAGCAAAATTGACTCTGCTTTAGAATCAAATGGATTTTATTGGATAGTTGATTCAGAGATTGAGAATGCGGTTCTCGAAATAACCAAAAACACACTTATTTGGCATAATGGTACATTTTACAATGGGAAGTGGCATTATGGTATTTTTAAAGATGGTATTTTTAATGGAGTTTGGATTAATGGAATTTTTGAAAATGGAATATTTAGAGGCAAATGGGAAAGCGGAATTAGAAGCAATCAATAATTGATATAAAAATTAATTTTTTTTATGAAAAAGAAAAGAGTAGCTGAGATGATTGAACACAATTTATGGTTTGATCAAGGAGTTAAGATAGGCAACAACAAAGAAGAATACTTTTTTGAAGTTGGATCAAAAACTACAAATGACTTAGCTGAAGGAGTAGTATTACTTATGAAATCTAAAAAATATGATGAAAATGATCAGTTTTGGAAAATAGAAGTAAAGGATATAAACTATTATAATATTTCTCCAGATAAATCACTTTACTGGTTATCAGGTGGTGATTATGAATGGAGAGAAATGAATAACTATAAAAAAACTTGGTTTGAATCTTCACTTTTGTTTCAAGAAGAATTTGGAATGAAAATAATAAATATATTAAAGAAATCTAAAACTTTAAATGATATAAGGATTGAATTTATAAAACATCTTAATTTAATGACTTTATATGAATTTGCTTTAGAAAATGAAATAGCTTAAAAAAAAAATAAAACCCATCTAATTAATTAGATGGGTTTTTTTATATATACACATATGAACGCACATTTCATCGATATAGATATAATACTAAATACTAACTCTAAACCTTGGATAATAGATAAGTCAAATCCAAATATACCAATAATGAAGATGGAAACTTCTGATTTTGATCTTTTCAAGTCCGGTATTTTAAGATCTCAAAATAATAAAATTAGTTTCAATGGTAAAGACTTCTGGTTATCTAATGATTTTATGAATAAGTTAAAAATAAAATCTAAAAAAAATAAATTTGATATTTCTAATTTAGGAATATCAATGCAAGAGTTTCTTAATCCAGATGTAATAGATAATATAGACTTTAAATTAGACTTATCTCTATTCAATCCAATTATTAATACAAATGATGATATCTATATAATTTGTTCTAAAAATACAAAATCTAATTTTGAAAAACAGATATCAAAGCTAGAAGAGAAATTAGAAGAAATAGGATTAAAAATTAAAAAATATTACTATATCTCCGAAACATTCTATAATAAAGATGAAGATAGAATTGCTTATCTAAAATCTAAATTAATTATACAGCATTTATTAGGATTAAAGACAGATGGTGATATATTAACAAATGAAGAGATTGATAATTATAATCAAATAACATTCTACGATGATGATTTGAAATCTATACAAATGTGTAGAGATATTAACTCAGTTTTAGGAAAATTACTTATAAAAACAGATAGTAATATTAAAGTTATAGTAAAAGATAAAATAAAAAATGATGATAATTTTATTCTAGTAAAAGAATATACTCACAATAAGTCTTTTAAATTTAAAGAATATAATGTCCAGTTAGAGTATTCTAATATAATTAAGAGTTTTGAAGGATTTAAAAATAAATATTAATTTTTCTTTTTCTTCATCGCCTCACTAATCAAATCATTTAACTTCTTACTATCTACAATAGTACCATCTGAATCATCTTTAGATGCATCTGATGATTTCATTGTGGAAGCAACCTCAGTTAAATCATCTCTAAACTTTTTATAATATTGTTCTAATTCAGTTCTTTGTGAAGATGAGAATTTAGAATTTTCTCTTATTTCACGTATTGTTTGGTTAATAACCTCATGCATCCTAGCAGAATTATCACCATTATCAACCTGACGCATCTGAGTTAAGAAATTTTTCCTAGTCATCTTAGATAGGAAAAGTGTTTCTGCATAAACAATTGCATCCTCACGTAGTTTGTTCTTTATATAAGGATGGCTTTTTAGATCACCAAAATCTCCTAAATAAAGATCAACAAGTGATTCTATAACCTCCATACCTTTTTGAGCAACTACCGTTAGATCTGAATCGTAGTCATAAAGTTCTATTTGACCAAGATCTGGTAAGTCATCAAGTTTTGCTAGATGATTTGCTATATCGAAGTCTCTATTTTCCTCTTGAATTATATCGAATTCGTCATTTATTCTATTGTGTTCCTTTTGTGATTTTGACATTGTACCCATAATTAATGTATATATACTAAAAATTACCACACATCTAAATTTTCAAAAAAATTAAACATTATGTCAAGACAAATAATTTGGACAACTAAAATGGTTGAGGAAGCGACTGATAAACTGAGTAATGGGTTTTTACTAAAAAGAGTAGAGAATCCATTTTTCGAAAATGTTATAGGTCTTAGATCATCTGGATTAACATTTAAAATGTCAAATGATGAACAGGAAGAGTATATTAAATGTGCTCTAGATATTCACTATTTCGCTAGAACGTATTGCTACATCAAAGGAGAAGAAGGACAACCAATAATAATACCTCTAAGAGATTATCAAAATGAAATATTAGATAACTTTTTTAATAATAGATTCAATATATTAATGGCTAGTAGGCAGATTGGTAAAACAATTTGTTCATCAATAATGATGTTACACTATGTTCTTTTTAATAATAACAAAAATGTATTAGTAACAGCAAATAAATTAGACACAGCAGTTGAAGTATTAGATAAAATAAGAGAGATATATCAAAGACTTCCATTTTTCCTACAACAGGGAATAATAAACTGGAATCAAAAGTTCATGGTCTTTGAGAATAAGAGTAGAATTAAAGGATTTGCAACAACCAAAACATCATCAATAGGTCAAACTGCTGACTTTTTATATTTAGATGAGTTTGCTTATCTACCGGATAACATTGCAGATAAATTTTACAAATCAGTATTCCCAACCGTATCAAATATTGAAAACTCTAAAATTATTATAACATCAACACCCAATGGATTTAATCTATTTCACAGGTTGTTAAGTGATGCTGAAAAACCGGAAGATGAAAAGTCATCATATTGTGCCAAAAGAGTTTATTGGTGGCAAGTTCCTAAAAGATTTTCCACTTATGTTAGATTAAATCCTAAAAAAGTACAGGAACACGGAATAGACAGAAATGAATTACTTAAATATTTAATTGAAAAATATCCGAAGAATGAACACTCTCTAAAATATAATGACGAATTAAAAAAATGGGTAATCACTACTTTAAACAATAGTGATTGTACTGAGGAAAATATTTTATCAGAAAGTTTTAATGGAATTAGATTATTAGAATTCGCGGATATAACCACTTGGAAAAAAGAAACCATCAAGGACATAGGAGGTGAAGAAGCATTCAATCAAGAATATGATTTAAGATTTATAAACTCATCAAGGAGTCTTCTAAGTGAAACGTTGATTGATAAAATGACGAAAAATAAAAAAGCATATGAATGGGAGCCTCTAGATGAGTTTGAAAAACTTAAATTCTCTTATCAAGATTTAAAATGGATAAAAGATGATGAAGTCTATCTACCAATTCAAAGAAAAACTCAAAAAATTATTATATCGGTTGATGTTGCCGAAGGATTAGGACAAGACTACTCAATAATTAACATATTTAAAATTGATGTCAAATCGAAAGAACTCATTGAACAACAAAAACATAAATATAAGTCTATTGTAGATTTCTTCAGATTAGAACAAATAGGAATGTATAGAAATAATCTAGTATCTGTACAACAACTATCAGAAGTACTGTACATACTAGCATTTGAATACTTTAATCCAGATAATGTGAAGATTGTACTTGAGATTAACGCATATGGAAATGAACTACTAGCTCATCTACCTCAGGTTTTTGATGGTAGAAATGATTATGGATCATCTATATTCTTTAGATTTAAACACAGAGCAGACGCCACGGAAGAAAAAATAGGACTTAAAGTTGGTGAGAATAAAAATCTCCTAGTTAAAGAGTATCAAGATAAAATGGAAGACCAGTCAATTATAATAACAAACGAGGTTAATATTAGTGAGATAACAACTTTTATAAAACACACAACAAATGCTGGAAATACTAGATATGCTGCAGATGGTTCATCACATGATGATACAGTTATGACGATTGTAGATATGTGCGCTATTTTTCAAAAAAATGATTTTAAACAAATAGTAGAAGAATATGCTGAAAAAGTTATAGATAAATCACTATTTAACTACATAAATGATACAATAAATACATTAGAATATGTAGAGCCAGTTAATTACTCACAACTTTTGGAAATTAGGAGGAAAAATAAAATACAATATAAATATAAGAGCGAAGTACAAAAAAATATAGATAATCCATTCAAAAATAATAACTTTTTATGAAAAAAATAGAAATAATACAAAATATTGAAGAAAAAAAAGATACAGAATTGGTCAAATTAACTGAATACCAATTATTAGAATTAATCAATAAAGATGGATTAATGGATGTCTTAACCAACTATGAAGTTCCAGAAGACTTTATACTAAAATGGGGGCCTGGTGATTCCGAATTCAATGGCATTGATAAATCGTTAGTCATATCAATAATGAATCTTTCCGAAGATTTTATAAAAGCTGCTCTAATTATTGAGTATTTTAATCTTGATGATATTTCCGAATTAAATATGATCACATATTCTGGTTTATCAGAGGAATTTATCAATGAGTATGAAAGTTATATAAATTGGAGTAGAATGATATTATATCTATCATCTTCTGATAAAATTGAAAATATTGAAAAATTTGAATCAATTATCGAAAAACACAATCTATGGAATCTTATAAGTGCAAACTCACTACCGATAGATTTTATAAGAAAAAATAAAGAAAAAATAGACTGGAAGATAGCGTCTATTGTAAATAAATTCACAGAAGAGGAAAAGGTAGAATTCAATGATCTAATTATCAAATACACTGATGTAGTTCCATTGAATGATCTAATAGATGAAGTATATACGGTAAGTGATATTAGAAAGTTAATAAAATTATCAAATTCTAATCAGGATACTGAAGAATTAAAATCTAAACTAGATAGAGTAAATAAAGTCGAAGAAGAGAATTTAAGATTTGAGGTAAAGCATAAAATTGAAAGATTGACGAGAGAAGACCTTTTAAAGATTAAGGAAAATATAAGACAATCTGAAACAAAAAAGTCCTCATAAGAGGACTTTTTTGTTAATTAGCTTCCATTGTAACCGATAATCCGGCATTATCCAATTTTTGCTTCATTTCAGAAATCTTTTCCAAGTCACCATACTTAACATCACATTCACCTTTAAAGTGAACAATGTGAGCACATTGGTTTGCTTGCTCAAATTCATGCCCACATATTTTAACAAGACAAGTGATAACCCAATCGAATGAATTATAATCATCGTTGTGTAAAATTAACTTATAAGGACTAGCTAGTATTTCCTCAACTTTGGTTGAACTTTTCTTTTTAGTAATTGTTGCCATATTAATTATTATATATTTTTTGTGTTTTGTTTACTACATCAATGATGATAATTTGACAATTTTGTGTTGTCGCCCAATCTCCAAATTTATCCAAATGTTCTTGTCTATCATCATACATAGTGAATGAATCTGGGTTGTGTTTACTTATAAGGTCCTCAAAAAGTCTTTTTTTAAATAAAAATGTATCCATACCTGGATTACAATGCACTTCATCAAATTCTAACTCATATAAATCTAATACTTTTTGAACGTCTTTTTTCAATTTATTTAATCGACCAGTTGCTAAGATAACATACGAATCTGTATCTGATAGATGTTCTAAATAATCAGTATAAACTTCTGTATTTAGTGGGATTTGGAAAACATTCAAATCGAGTGACTCTGCTCGACCCCACCAACCTTGGTATGGCCAGGAGATACCTGTCATATTTTTAAAAACTACCTTACCAGATTCTGGTTCGGGAGTATAACACATTGTGCCATCAAAATCAAATGATACTACTTTTTTCATCAAAGAGATAATTTATTAAGATATATATATTATACAAATATATTAAAAAAAATAATAAAAACAAATGTTAAATAAATTTTTTCACTATTTTAGTTTTAAAGACATAATTCTAATTATTATAACATCTCTATGTATATTCATGTTCATAAGTTATATAAATACATCAAATTCTAGTAAAAGAGAAATAAAGAGGATTGAGAAGGAGAGTAAAGAGATACAAAAGGAAAGAAACAGACTCACTATTGAAAATATTAGACTAAAAGGTGAAGAAAAGACTATTCAAAAGAGAATAGAACAATATCAATCAAGTATAGATTCTGTTCAAAATCTATTAAATTCCAAGCAAGTCGAATTAAACTATGCACTTGGCAAATTAAAAAAGAATAAAGAACAGTTAGAAAAAACTAAAAAGGAAATTGAAAAACTTCAAAAAAATCCTATAAAAAGAACAGGCATCGAATTATTAAACTCGATAAAAGAAAAAACAAAATAATTATGAAAACTATACTACTTTCTCTATTAATCTTGATAATTCCTACTTTATCATTCTCACAAAATCGCGATCTACCTCAATACTTCATAGAAGGTGGTGACACCATTGGTATTTTATTATCAATTGATCAGGTTCAAAAGCTCGATAACAATTCTCAACTACTAGATCTATTCAAACAGCTTCAAATTGATTGTGATAATATTGAGACTAGCTATGCGGGAGTAATTAATAAATGCAATGAAAAAATTGCACTTTTAGAATTAAATTTATCAGATTTTAAAAATCAAAGTATAGAAAAAGATGATTTAATATTAAATCTAAAAACTCAATTATCAAACTGTGAGAGTAATAAATCACTATGCGATGAACAAATAGTTAAAAAAAATGAAGAAATATCTATCCTAAAGTCTGATTTAAGAAAGGAAAAGTTTAAAAAATGGATTAGCACCGGAGGTAATGTAATATTAGCAGCAGCCGCAGTGTTTTTATTACTTAAATTGTAAAAAGTGAGTTTTTGATTATAATATATAACTAATAAAAAATATTTTTGTTAAGATGAAGCATCTAAGAAAATTTGAAAAACACAGAAACTTGAGAAAATCATCAGGTGAAGTAAAAACCACTGTTAATGAGTCCGTTCTACAAGTTAATGATATCTACAAAGTAAGAGTTTTAGTAGATGTACCACAATCACTAGTTAATTCTTATGTGAAGAAAGCAAAAGATGAATTAGGTAAAAATGTTCGTCAGTTTTATGGAGACATGGACATCGCCGAAGAGTTAGTTAAAAACGTTGTAATGTCGGGACTAACTATAGATACTATACCAGCAACTTCTCTAGTTGGTGGAGAGGCACCTCAAACTCAGAGTCAGGCTCAAGCACAGGTTCAACCTCAAACAGAACCTCAAGGTCAGGCTCAATCACAGGTTCAACCTCAAACAGAACCTCAAGGACAGGCTCAAGTTCAAGTACAAACAGAGCCTCAAGGACAGGCTCAAGGTCAAGAACAGACTCAAGGACAGACTCAAGGACAAGCTCAAGGACAAGCTCAAGGACAGGCTCAAGGTCAAGGACAGGCTCAAGGTCAAGGACAGGGTGAATTTGAAGAAGTAGAAGAGGAAGAAAAAGAAGAAGGAGAAGAAGGAGAAGAAGAACTTCCAATTTAATTAGTTAAAAATTTAAATAAAAAAACGAGATAGTTAATCTATCTCGTTTTTTTATTTATATATAGTATATGAAATTCATTAAGACATTTGAAAATTATGAACAGTCCGATATATTAATAATAATTGACGTTCAGAAATCATTTAAGAAATTCTTTACTGAGATGTATATAAATCAGTTAACTAAATATTGTAATAACTTTAATGAGGTATATCAAATATGGGATAATCACATAGATGGTAAAAATGTAGATAAGGACTATCTATACGATGATGAACCGGAAATTCCTATACATGATGACTTATATCATTTTCCAAATCAAAAAGACATTATAGAAAAAAGATATAACTATGATGTAGATTCCGATTTTTATAAGAAAATATTAGACAAAGAAGTTTATGATAAGATAAGTGATATGGAAGAATCCAAATCACTAAAAAAAGGTGATATATTCCCAACAAAAGAAGGAACAGTTATAACATATATTGGAAACAAACATGTTTGGTTTCACTGTCCTAAAAAACTTTATGAATTACTAAATAGTTTAAAGGGTAAAAACATCAAAATAGTAGGTGGTTCTGACTCAGAATGTTTAGAAGATGTCTTCACATTGGC
>JAUKPQ010016611.1:0-12546 GCA_032273045.1 Chloridella minuta
GAAGTAAGGACCTTTGAATTTGTCAGGGCCAAACTGCGCTTCAATATCCGCTAACATCTTTTCACGGTTCTCAGGATCAACTTGACTATTAGCACGTTCTTTCATTAGCCGTATAGTTTCATCTACAGCACGTTTATAGAAATCACGTACATCTCTATATATCTGTCGGAAGTCTGGCCCTAATGCGTTCCAAGCGCTACTTAATTCTTTATTTACTTTTGATATATCGTATGATGGGCTTAAATCATCAACTTCTATCCCACGAATAGTAGCTTCCAACATAACACGACCAAGCAGCTGAGAACCCTTTAAGTTCTTGGCTTGTGCTTTAGTCCAACGTTGGATAATCTCACCGCCTTCATTCATTATCTTGCCACGATAGGCAAGCATCTTTTCAATAGTACGTATTGCGGTATCAATCTGTGGGAACTTAGTTTTGGTAATATCAGCAATCTGACGTAAGTTCATAACACCAAGCATAGAACTACGGAATACACCATTAGTTGCGTCCCACATAGCAGGCACTAAATCATTTTTAATTACTTCCCAATCCTTAACGCTTTTCATCGTATCTTCAACAATACGCCATGCAGTACTAATAGGCCCACGTTTTCTTGGTCCTTTTGCCCCAGCAAATACAGGACCCGCCGACACTGGCTCAACAGAGCGATCAGCATTGAATAACTTGTTGGCTTCTATTATTGAGCGACCAGTAATGTTATCCATACCAAACATATCCATTACCAGCTTTACAAATCTGCTTAGCATGTTTGTACGTGCAGGCGGATACGGAACTTTTCTTAGCTCAGCTTGGAATTCCTTAAATAATATTCCTGGAGCAGTACAATTTAGATTTAAAACTAAAGGTATTCCTACAGACGCAGGATACTACTCTCAAAGTTTATGGACAACTGATCAGGGAGTAACTATTCGTTTAAGATACACAGGTTCAGGATATACAAGTGGTTCCTATTCAGGTTCAATTCCTGACCCATATAATGAATATGCTCATCTAGATTTTATCCCAGATACATCATCTCCTGCATTTTCAGCTAGTGTTTATTTACCTTTCTTTAACAGAGGTTGGTGGAGTGTAATGGCTACTGGTTATGAAGCTGGTTATACATTTAAATTATATGCTGGAAATAATATCTACGAAGGTGGGGAGAATGGAACTCAACTAGGATTTTATGCTTCTTCTTCAATAGGTGCAAATGAAGTTCCTTGGGAAAATAGTACTATTAGTTATTTTCCATCTACTACTAATTCTTCCTTTGGAAAGATGTTTAGTGGTTCTTACCAAGAAATTAGGTATTTTAATACTATATTAAGTGAAAGTGTATTTAAGGATTATATAATGAATCCTTCTTCAATCGAAGGAAACTTATTAAATTCCTCCCCAGACCAATTAATCTTTAGAGCTTCTTTAGGTGGGGAATTATATACTGGTTCTAAATCAATTCACCCTAAAGTAACAGGTTCTTGGATCCCAACATCATCTTTTTCTACAGGTAATAATTTCTTTATTAGCAATACCTCAAGTTTTGTACCTAATACAGAATATTTCTTTTATGATCAACCTGTTGTAGGGATAAAAAATGCTGTATCTGATAAAATTAGAATAGAAAATAGTGTTATACCTTCTGGGGATACATTATCTCCATTTAGATCTTTAGCACAAAATTCTTCTATTAGTCAAAGTTATACAGCTAATACAAATTTACTTGAAGTAGCATTTTCACCACAAGATGAAATTAATGATGATATTTCATCCCAAATTGGATACTTTAACATAGGTGAATATATTGGTGACCCAAGACTTCGCTCTTCTTCAGTTACTTCATATCCTGAATTAGATGCTTTACGTAACAATTATTTTGAAAAATATACTTCAAACTATAATTTAAATGATTATATTCGTTTAATTAAATTCTTTGATAATTCATTATTTAAAATGATTAAAGATTTTGTGCCTGCACGTACAAGTCTTGCATCTGGAGTTGTAATTAAACAAACTATTCTTGAAAGAAATAGATACCCACAACCACAAGTTGACACTTATTCAACTATAGCCTATTATAGTGGATCTGAAAATAATACCCCATTTAATTTCCAAGATATCACCGTTTCAGGAACAGTAGCTCCACAATGGAATGATTATCAACCTGGAACTATAGAAAATTTTAGTGGTGGTACTGGAGGAACAATGGATATGTTTAATGGGTTATCTACATCTCCTGTAGGAACAAATGGAACGGGTCCTGACAATATATTTAGTATCACTCAAAGTTGGGTAGAAAATATCCAAACTATCTCAGGATCTGTACTTGTAATACATGATTCACAAGATGAATTTTATGATGGTGAATTTAGTGGATCTACATTAACTGTTACTACTCAAAGTCTACACCAACCATTCCCACTAGATCTAACCTCGGCTTATTACAATATTGTACTGTATTCTAATACTTTATGGGATATTCCTTTAGATTCATTATTTACTCAAAATGAAACAATTCCTAGTTTATATACCGATCCTAAGGTAGGTGATTTAGTTATTATAGCTCCTTATAAGGATTCTCAAGGAACTGCTACCCCTTACCCTTATATAAAGATAAATAAAATTGATCTTAATGGAGTTGATTTTGAAATCCCCTTAGGACAATTAGATAAAATAGTTATCAGAAATACCCCATATGATATAATAGGAATCTCAGAACAACCAACTTATTATATTTACCAATTAATCCCCAACTCAGTATCTTTTTCAATCTCTACTACAGGTCCTTTACCTACAGAAATTAAAAATTATAGAGTTAGTGCTTCTAGAACTACTTCCCTTACAGTTAATAATGGAAACGAAACACGAGTAACTTATGATACTTCTCTATATAACCCTAACAGTTATTATACAGCATCTAATGGATATTATACTCCTAATACTCTTCCTAATGTAGAACTTTCACTTACTATGAGTGGTACTGTAGTAGCTACTGGGGCTACAGCTGCAATGGTTTTACTTTTTAAAGTAACTGGATCAGGTATAGGACAAACTGCCCAATCTATTGATAATTCCCTTTCATATGTTGTAACTACTGGAACCCCAATAAACTTTGCTTATTCAGGAACACTTTCTGTAGGTACTGGTCCTTCAATCCATCCATATTGGGACCCAACCCTTATTCTTCCCCAAGGAACTTTAGCTCCGGATGTTAGTTTATTTACAATGGTCCAGAATGATAATGATTTTTATACGGGAAATCTTCAACTAACGGGTTTAAACATATCTATAAATCAAAAATTCCCTAATACGGCTTCGAATTCTACTCTTATAGTTTTTGAACCTTATATTAGTCTTCCAAATTACTATAATAGTGATAACAACCCATTAATTAATAATGTTGATGAACTTAGACTTAGTACAACATACCAAGATGTTGATTACTCCTCAGGAATTACTACCCCCGTTAATTTTGTTAAATTAATTAGTGGAAGTGCTGTTAAAGCGGCCGTTCAAGATTCTAATTATTCATCTAAACGTATAACAATTCCTCGATATGATGGTAGTAGATCAACATCTCAATACTTAAATATTTGGACTCCTGGAGATGAAGGAACATATGGTAAATTACCTACAGTAGAAAATTTAAAAACAGCAGTAGCTTATTGTGATTGGATTGGGGGATGGCCACCTGAAAGAGAAAATGCATCTGCAATCCACGTTTTATATCTAATTAAATCTGATGGTACAGTCATAATTCCAAACACATCTGAAAACTCATTAGCTGATATTCAAGGTAACTTTGAATCCGGGGAAAAACTTTTAATCTCTCCTAAAACAGTGGGTGCAGGTCAAGCTCAACAATATAGAAATGTTATTAGAGGTGGTAGTCGTATTGAACCTATCTTATATACCCAATATGGCCAATCCCCACCAAGTTGGAATGTTACTATGTCATTTGATACTGATTTTATTTCTTCTCAAGCGTTCGTTGGAAATTACATAGCAAAATCCTCCCCTTCAGCATCTCTCCCAATTATTACTGATGCTGTTTTTTCTGGGATGGATATGAATAATAATATATTTACTGGATCACAAGCAAATGCTTGGGTAAATAATTACTATACTATTAATCAAAGTTTAATAGATGAAAATATTTCTTTAATTGCAGGGGGAGAAGTAACAGTAGGTATCCAACCAGGAGCATTAGGTGCTCAAGATCATATTGTAACAATTAGATTGGTGAGAGATAGGGGTGGTATTTTAACAACTCTAGCTGAACAAACACAAATTGCTAATGAACCTGATTATAATGGTGCATATTATTATTTTCCAAATGGATCAACTTCTAACTTAATCAATTATAAATTTCCAACCCCATTCCAAATTTCTGCTCAATTAAATCCTCAAGACATGCAGGATGGAGATAAAATTTATATGAGTGGTAGACATTTAACTTCAACTTATGGAACCCCAGCTATCCCATCCCAACCAACAGTCCGTGTAGACCAAAATCTATCTTATCTTTTTATAGGGCAAATTCCTGCCCCTACAAATACTATTGTATATTCTACAGGAACAAATAAAATATGGGGGTATCCAAATACTAGTAAATTATATGCTATAACATGTTCTAATACTACTCTGACCCAACTATACAATAATGGTTTTAAAATGAAAGATGTATCAGGTTCTGGGTTTAATCCAATCGTTTATGATTGGGCTATTAAATATGGGGATGAATTTAGATTTGAAGGAAATGAATCTAATACATTTTTAGTTAAACGCGCTTATGATGTATCAGAAACTGACAATAATAGACTTTCTCAAACCGGGTCAATAGAAATTCAATTCGATAAAATTTTACCTTCCCAATCTATTAATTTAGATCATTTTGTAATTAGAAGATATGTTGATGATGCTTCTTTAATTTTAATAGAAGGATTTAAACCTACTAATGCAAGTGGTCCATATATTGTAAGACCTGAATATGTAGTTCCTGAATTAAACAAAAATGTTGATCAATTTATTTTGGATCTTACGCAGAAAGGGTTGATAACATAATATTTATTACATATAATACGACAATAATTAAACACAATGGGATATTTAAATAACCAAGTCGTTACAGTCGACGCAATTTTAACAAACAAAGGTAGAGAGCTTTTAGCAAAAAATGATGGTTCATTCCGAATCACTCAATTTGCTTTAGCAGATGATGAAATCGATTATACACTTTATAATCCAACTCACCCTTCTGGATCTTCATTTTATGGTGAAGCAATTCAAAACATGCCTTTATTGGAAGCATTTCCAATTGAAACCCAAATCATGAAATATAAATTAGCTACTCTACCTCGTGGAACAGCTAAATTACCAGTTCTTGACTTAGGCTACTCAGCTATTACATTAGTACAAGGAGCTTCGTTAGCAATTACTCCTCAAACATTGAATTTCTTAGGAAATAACCAAACATATGAAACTAGTGGATACTCAGCTACCATCTCGGATGTTCGTCTAATGAGTACATTCCAAGGAATTGGTATTAATACGGCTGCAGCTGCTCAAGCAAATGCTGCTGTTACTTCAACTGCTACAATAGGAACAAATGTATCTTCTACTGTAATTGGTTCTCAAATTAACTTAAGAGCGACAACAGTAAATACATTATTTGGTTCAAACACTCAATTAGCAGCTACATTGACAGTTGTAGGTTTAGATAGTGGTGCTCGTTTAACTATTCCAATTACAATTAATCAAACTAACTAAAATATAAACAATGGCATTTAAAAGATTTGATCCTGAAGATTTTGTAATAAGTACAGATTCCATTACTTCTACACTTTGGTCAACTGGAGCTCCAACATTAACATCATTTTTTACCTCTTCAACTCAAGAAGCTGGATCTTCTGGTAATTACTATTTAAGTGTTTACCAAACATCTTCCACATTAACTTCAGCTCAAGTGCAATTTGATGTAGTATATGCTGATTCTATTGGAAGTGGAAGTGAATTATATAATTCATCAGTACCTCAAAATTCATATACTAAGACAATGTATGGTCAATACCGTTCATTAATTTTAGAAGATGAAAACGCTTTCTTTACATTTGGAACAGGTAATAATATCATTTCAGCCTCTAATTTCTGGGTACTTTCTATTGAAAGAGCTCGTTATAAGCAATCATTATTCCCTGGATCTATTAATTTAAAACTTTCAGGTTCAGGTGGTGTTATCCAATTAACAGATAATTCTATAGACAACCCAGTAAGTGTATTCTTAGGTTCAACTCGAGTTTACCAATTAATTTCAGGTTCAAATGGTACAGCTGGTACTCTTTCAAATAATGGATATGTAGCAGGATCAGGTTCTTATGGTTTAGTATTTCCGGATTTAGGAACTATTATCTTAAACCCATCTGCTATTTCACAATCAATTAAAGTTTCTCCTAGCCGTTCAAATAATTCTGATGGATTCAATAATAGAAAAATGTATGAAGCTATTAAATTAGGCTCTTCATTTGCTTTAAATTCTCAAGAGAACGTTACTTCTGATTATGTATTTGTTAGAGCTCGTAACAGTGAATTTAACTACTCAGAAAACCCATCATTCATTTCAGGTTCAACCGGAGAAGTAATTTATAGTAATTTCATTAATGCTCCTCAAGTTTATCTTACAACTGTAGGAATGTATAATGACAGTAACGATTTATTAGCAGTAGCTAAAATGTCAAGACCATTATTAAAAGATTTTACAAAAGAAGCTCTAGTTCGAGTAAAACTTGATTTCTAAGAATGAATGAGTGTATTCAAGCCATTTATAACATCTGATGTAATTGTATCTCCATTTGAGGTAAATAAAACCTTTGTTTATTCAACTGCTAACTTTACAGATCTAGATGTTGGGATTGAAAGATATTATGGTACAAATGTAACCGAATCTTTATGGTCATCAGGATCAAATCCAACAGGGCAAAATTATATTCAAGATACTGTTTTAGTTTATCATTCAATTAGAGAACTTTATTACTCAAATTACCTCTCAGGAAGTAATGGATCCCCTGCAAATACAGCTTCATTTAATGTTGATGGTACTATAACAGGTCAATACTATACTCCAAGTTACTATAACTATTTATTTAATACACTTCCTGCTAATAGAGTATTCCCAACAGGATCAGGTGAACAAATAGGTGTAATATCAATTCCATCAAATTTATTTGGTGAATATCTTAAACCTGGATCACTAGTATTATCTTCTTCTTATGGAACTATACTTTTAGACGATGCTAATGGAAACCTAATCTCAGGCTCAGTAGATGCTAATGGAAATTATGTTTTAAGTAATTACAAATATGGGGATGTAATTTATGAACATGGTATGGTAATAATTACAAACCAATTCATAGGTTCTGGAGTAGCCCTTTATAGTACTGGATCATATGGTTCTTCAACTTATGGAGGACCAGTTATTGATCTTATTGATTTATTTATCAATACAGATAATCCTTATAAAATGGATTTTCAAAGTACTCTTACAATATATGAATCCCAATATAAATGCACCCTCAGAGAAAATGAATTCAATTTCTCTACAAACCCAACAATAATCTCAGGAAGTTCAAATAGTGGAATTGTATATAATTTTGCAACAGGTTCTTATTTTTCTCCTTATGTTACAACAGTAGGATTGTATGATAATGATTATAATTTATTAGCCGTAGCAAAACTTTCACAACCATTACCAACTTCCGCAGTAACTGATACTTCAATACTTATAAATTTAGACTTATAAAACATGGCAACTTTAAACTCATCCAATATTACAAATGGTAATACAGTTGAACCAAACGATTTACTTCAATTATATGATGCTTTTAAATCAGGAGGAGGAACAACAGGAACATATAGTGTTTCTATAAGTGGAAGTATTACTGGTTCCGCTTCAACAGCTACTTCTGCTTCATTTGCTACTACTGCTTCTTATGCTTTTAATGGTGGTAGTGGAGGATCAACTTTCCCCTACTCAGGATCAGCAGTTATAACAGGATCATTGACAGTAAGTGGATCTGGACTCACAGTAAGAGGAACTACAACTTTAAGTGGTAGTACAAACATGAGTGGTAGTATTAATTTAGTAGGAACAACTGCAACTACTAATTGGGCTGCAACTAAAGAATCAAAAATAAATTGGTCTGCTGCCGGAACTGCAGGTGCAGGATACCTAGCTATTCCTCTTGGAGAATCAACCTCACCAGTAGCAGGTGCTATGTATGTTGATGTTCAATCTGATCCTAGAACTTTATATATCTATGATGGTTCTTCGTGGAGATCTGTTGTATTAAGTTAATAAAATTTATGAATTGGTTATATAAAAAAGAAGCAATTGAGGGTATATCTCAATTCCCAAATGATACCTTTGGATTCATTTACAAAATTACCCATATACCTTCAAATAAATCTTACATTGGTAAAAAAGTACTTTACCATAACAAAAAAATCAAATTAACCAAAAAAGATCTTGAACTATACGAAGGTGTAGCAGGTCGAAGACCAGCTTATAAATTAGTAGTAACTGAGTCTGATTGGAAAAAATATTGGGGTTCAAATAAACCATTACTTGAATTAAAAAAAACAGAACCTTTAACAGATTTTAAACGCGAAATTCTTTTACTTGCCCCCTCTAAAAAACTATTAACATATTATGAGGCACAAGTTCTATTTGTTTATAGAGTTTTAGAAGAGCCAGATATGTACTTTAACGATAATATTTTAGGTAAATTTTACCGAAAAGACTTTGTTTCCCAAGACTAGATTTGTATTTTGACATTCATGGTAAATGAACTATTAGTTAATCTAGTCAATGGTGTCTTGGGTACTGGGAAACGTACCGCAAGAGGAAACCAATCCTACACTTGCCCCTTCTGTCATCACCATAAACCAAAACTCGAAGTAAACTTTACTGAAAATACAGAAGGAATTAATCAATGGGCTTGTTGGGCTTGTGGTAAGAAAGGTAAAACCATAAGAAGCTTATTTAAACAAGTACAAGTTGATGCTAGTTACTTTCAGGAATTAAGTAAGTTAGTTAAAAATGTTTCTAGAGAAGATATAGGTGAGGTAAAACAAGCTATACTTGAACTTCCAAAAGAATATAAATCTTTCTTAAATAACAAGGATATCATTGCAAGACATGCTCTTGCTTACCTTAAAAAGAGAAACATTACAAACCAAGATATTCTCAAATACAATATAGGCTACTGCAATTCAGGTCAATATGCTAAAATGATTATTATACCCTCGTACGATAACACCGGTAAATTAAATTATTTCACCGCGAGATCATTCGAGAAAGATCCATTCACCAAATACCGCAACCCGGAAACGTCTCGCGATATTATACCGTTTGAGTTGTTTATTAATTGGGATCTACCAATTATACTTTGTGAAGGACCATTTGATGCTATTGCTATAAAACGTAATGCGGTGCCATTATTTGGTAAAAATATCCAAGCTAGTTTGATGAAAAAGCTAGTAGAATCTAAAGTACAAAAAATATATATTGCCCTAGATAATGATGCTGTTAAACAAGCCCTTGGTTTCTGCGAACAGCTTTTAGACATTGGAAAGGAAGTCTACTTGGTAGAACTAGAAGGTAAAGATCCTAGTGATATGGGATTTGAAAACTTCACTAAATTAGTACAAACCGTTTCCCCATTAACACAATATAAACTGATGGAGAAAAAATTATCTATAATATGAAAAAACGTAATATTAAACACGTTAACAACCGTATCCTTGAAATCTCCGAAGATGCAAAACAAATTACTCTTCCGGACTCTAGATACTATAGACGTAATGGTGAATATTATCCTTCAATTACTCACGTTTTAAGTTGTTACCCTAAAGGTAAACATTTTGAAGAATGGTTAAAAAATATGGGTCGCTCAGCTGACTATATTGTTAGGAAAGCTGGTGAAGATGGAACCAAAGTACATGAAATGATTGAAGAGTATTTAGAAGGTAAAGAAATGAACTTTTTGAATCCGTCTGGATACCCACAATATGATCCAAGTATTTGGCAAATGTTTTTACGTTTTGTTGATTTTTGGGAAACTCATCAACCTGAACTCATCGATCAAGAAATCCATTTATTTTCAGATACACTTAGAGTAGCAGGTACAACTGATTTAGTTTGTAAAATTGGGAATGATTTATGGATCATTGACCATAAAACATCTAACCATATTCAAACAACATATGAATTACAAGCAGCAGTTTACGCTCATTGTTATGCAGAATGTTTTGGTGTAGTACCTGATAAAACTGGTATCTTGTGGTTAAAATCAAATAAACGTAAAGGTTCAAAAGACAAAATGCAGGGTAAAGGATGGGAAATGATTTTACCATCTCGCACACAAGAAGAAAATATCGAAATCTTTAAAACAGTAAAACGTTTATTTGATTTAGAAAATCCAAATGAAGCACCTGTATTTACTGAGTTTAAAACGAGCGTTAAGAAAGAGGCGTAATATGTATAATTATGATAAGTTTAGTTCAATTATTGAAGGAAGTACAAGGCACTCCTAAAGCTATATTTTTAGCTGGCCCCGCGGGTAGTGGAAAGTCCTATATATCTTCTCAACTTATCCCAAATACATTTGAAGTCATCAATTCAGATGACACATACGAAGAACTATTAAAAGCAAGTGGAATTGGTTTAAAACAAAAGGATTTTACACCTGACCAATTATCTCAAGCTTCTAAATTGCAAGCTCAAGCTAGAAAAGCCACTCAAGATAAACTAGCCAAATCAGTAGAAGATAAAAATAATATCGTTATTGATGGAACTGGTGCTGCCTCTGGACCCGTTTTAAAGAAAAAACAACAACTAGAAGATTTAGGGTATGAAACATTGATGTTAATGATCTATGTTTCTCCTTTAACTTCACTTGAACGTAATCAACAACGTGATAGAAGTTTAATGCCTGGGATTGTATTACGTACTTGGAGAGATGTAAATAAAAATATTGAAACGTATAAACAAGCGTTTGGGAATGATTTTATTTTATTAAATAATAATCCAAAAGATGCTAATAGAGAGTTTAACGCTGATTTACTTAAACCATTTATTCAATCATCTACAGCTATAGGTAAACCTAAAACCCCAGAAGAACAAGCAAAATCAAATGCTGATAAAGCTCAATTGAATAAAGATATTGAATCTATGGTTAATCAATTACCTGAATTTGATTCAATAGATACTGCTAAAAAGAAAATAAATGAATTCGTTAGTTAAAGCGCTTATACAACCTATACTGGAAGCAAACCAAGGTGGTATTGCTTTGGTACCTGGTGGTTTTAAACCGCCTACAATTGGTCATTTTGCATTAGTAAATGAAGTAGCAAACCGTCCTGAAGTATCTAAAGTAATTGTTCTTATAGGACATAAAACTAGAGATGGCGTAACTAAAGAAGAAAGTAAAGCTATATGGGATATTTACCAAAAATATTTACCCTCAAATGTTGAAATCAAAATAGCAGATAACTCATCCCCAATATCAGACGTTGGATCATTAATTAAAAATAATCCGGACACAATGTATTATCCTGTAGTAGGGATTAGAGGTGAAATGGATTTAGGTGATTTAAAACGTTTTGATAGTATGAAAGGTAAATACGATAACTTCAAACCTATCGTTATTTCATCTGATGATGGAGAAAATCGTATTAGTGGTACAAATACACGTGCCGCTTTAATTGGTGGAGAAAAAGAACGATTTCAATCATATCTTCCAACTGAACTTACAGACGAGGAAAAAGAAAAAGTTTGGAATATTTTACAAAAGACTCCACTCAATGAGATGTACGCTGAACCAAGTAAATTCAGTTACCCTTCAATGATCAAATCACTTACAGAATATATGTTAGATAAAGGTATGAACATTCGTCCTTTGCCTAAAGTAAAATTTATAGATGATGATGTTGAAAACGCTAAAAATTTCTTCGGTAAAACAGCGTATTACGACCCAAATAACCGCGTTATAGTACTTTATACAATGGGTCGTCATCCAAAAGATGTTATGCGTTCATATGCGCATGAAATGGTTCATCACATGCAAAACTGTGATAATCGTTTAGGAGGTATTACAACTCAAAATACAAACGAAGAAGGTGATTTACCTGAAATCGAAAGAGAAGCATACGAAAAAGGAAATATGACTTTTCGTAGTTGGACAGATACACTAACTGAAGGTGTGTTTGGAGATAGAATTGAATGTGATGATTGTGGGTGGAGTTGGCCAATAAAAGATGGTGGAGATGATTTATATGTTTGTCATAAATGTGGTCATGATAATACACCCTCATTAAACGAAGGTCGTTACGATAAAATCACAAATGTTATTTCTTCTAAAATATTCAATCAGTGGAAAGAAGATTATAACAATGGTGCTGAAGCATCTCGTGTTAATGAATTCTTCCCATTTGAAGGTGAAGAAATAGATGTAGACGCTAATATATCATTTGTTCCTGAACTTGGAGGA
>JAUKPQ010016622.1:0-12546 GCA_032273045.1 Chloridella minuta
GTTCATAACGGTATCAGCTTGCGCGTTGTTCGTCAGTACGACATCAACAACGACCGTATGCCTTGCCGTATTGACGTTCTGTACGGCTACAGCACGATCCGTCCACAAATGGGCGTTCGTCTCTGGGGCTAATTGACTGGGGCTTCGGCCCCTTTCATCGTTTAATCTTTTTTAAGGAAATCTATCATGGCACTCCCTAACGGCGCAGGCGGTTACCAACTTGGTGACGGCAACCTCTCCGAACTGACTATCGGCTACGCAGCCGCCCCTCAAACTGCCACTGCAACAGCAACTTTGACCGCTGCTCAAGTGACTGGTGGTTTTTTGGTGGCTAACCCTAGCGCAACTGCTGCTGTCTACACTTTGCCTACCGCTGCTGCTATCGACGCAGTTGTGACTAGCGCCAAAGTCGGCAGCACTTTCACGCTGAACATTGTCAATATCGGCACTTCGTCCGGTACTGTGACTTTGGCAGCTGGCACTGGCATCACCGATGGCGGCAACGCTTTGGTGGCTGTTGCTATTACTTCGAGCGCCCAGTTCTTGTTCCGCAAGACTGCTGACGCTGCTTGGTCTGTGTACAAAGTTGCCTAAACTTAAATGGGGGCTTCGGTCCCCATTTTTAAAGGAAACATCATGTCAAACACCAAAGCTACTGGCGTTGCATATCTGGACCCCGAGTTCAGCACAATGTACGCGACCGAGGAAATCGGTTATGCCGCTTCTGCTCAAGGTACTGTGACGCAAGCCACAAGCAAGTCCACAGCGGTAACGCTGGACAAGTCTGCCGGTCGTATCACAATGAACAATGCGTCTTTGGCAACCGCCACTAACGCCACGTTCACTTTGAACAACGCGCTGATCAGCGCAAACGACACCGTTATCTTGACCATCTCTGGTGGCCAAGCTACTGCGGGTTCTTACAACGTGTTTGCCAATTCGTTGGCTGCTGGCTCTGTCAGCATCACGTTGCGTAACATTTCGGGCGGCACGCTGTCCGAAGCTGTTGTGATCAACTACTGCATCATCCACGGCGCAGCCTAAACCAAACGGGGGCTAATCACCCCCGTTTCTAAATTATGGTCATCTACCTCACACACCCTATTCACGGCGCTAAAGTTGCAACCATGCACTTAGAAGCAGAAGCAGATGAAAAAAATGGCTGGGTGCGCTACAATCCAGACACGCCTTCGGCTCCCGAAGAAGCGGCCAACACACTAGTTGCAAAGCGCAAATACACCCGCAAAGGTGAAACTGAAGGAGTCTGAGCATGACCACGTACACCGTTGGCGAACAAATCAATCGAGCACTTAGGCTGCTCGGCGTGCTGGCCGAAGGTGAAACACCGTCTGCATCAGTCTCACAAGACTCGCTGATGGCGCTCAACCAGATGATTGACAGCTGGAACACTGAGCGCCTCTCCACATTCGTTACCCAAGATCAAGTCTTTATCTGGCCGTCCGGCGAGATCAGCCGCACACTCGGCCCATCCGGCGACTTCGTGGGCTTGCGCCCTGTGCTGGTGGACGATGCCACGTACTTCAAAGCGCCAAACGGCGTGTCGTATGGCATCAAAATGATCAACCAGCAGCAGTACAACGGTATTGCTGTTAAGACAGTGACCTCAACTTACCCGCAGGTGCTGTGGGTGAACATGGGTTTCCCTGACATCACGATGACCATCTACCCTCGTCCTACGCAGGACTTGGAGTGGCACATCGTGTCGGTGCAAGAGTTGGACCGTGCGGCTGACCTGTCCACGGTCATGTACTACCCACCAGGCTATCTGCGTGCGTTCACGTACAACCTGGCGATGGAGATCGCACCCGAGTTTGGCGTCGAGCCAAGCCCACAGGTGACTCGCATCGCCATGACCAGCAAGCGCGATCTGAAGCGCATCAACAACCCTGACGATGTGATGGCCCTGCCATACGCTTTGGTGGCCAACCGCCAACGCTTCAACATCTACGCCGGTAACTACTGATGAAGACGCCCATCCTCGGCTCGGCCTATGTCGCTCGCAGCGTCAATGCTGCGGATGCGCGGATGATCAACCTGTTCCCCGAGATCATTCCCGAGGGCGGCACAGAACCAGCGTTCCTGAACCGCGCCCCAGGTTTAAACTTTCTTCAGACCGTGGGCACTGGCCCAATTCGTGGGCTGTGGGCGCACCAGACCAACGGCAGCGACTTCTACGTGGTGTCGGGCACTGAGGTCTACAAACTGACCAGCACGACCGCCACGCCCGTCAAACTGGGCAACGTGTCGGGCACTGGTCCTGTGTCCATCGCCGACAACGGCGCGGTGCTCTTCTTCGCTTGCAACGGCCCCAGCTACACGTACTACGAGCCAACTGGCGAGTTCAACCAGATCACAGACGCCAATTTTCCCGGCGCTGTCACCGTGGCCTACATCGACAACCTGTTTGTGTTCAATGAACCCAACAGCCAGCGCATCTGGAGCGTGGATACGGTCAATCCGGCCAACGGCGACTATATCTACCCTCTGGTATTCAACGCTCTTGACTTCGCGTCTGCTGACGGCTCTCCTGACGGCGTTGTGGCCGTCAACGTGGACCACCGCCAACTGTGGGTGTTTGGTACGGATTCGGTCGAGGTCTGGTACAACGCTGGCCTAGCCAACTTCCCGCTGACCAACATCCAAGGCGCGTTTAACGAGATCGGCTGCGTGGCAGCGTTTTCTGTCGCCAAGCTGGACAATACCTTGTTTTGGCTGGGCACAGACGCCCGTGGTCAGGGCATCGTCTACCGCGCCCAAGGCTACGGCGCAGCCCGTGTGTCTACGCACGCCATTGAGTACGCCATCGCACAGTATGGCAACATCTCGGACGCGCTGGCCTACACCTATCAGGAAGAAGGCCACTCGTTCTACGTGTTGACTTTCCCCTCGGCCAACGCCACTTGGGTCTACGATGTGGCCACACAAGCCTGGCATGAGCGTGCTGGCTGGTACAACGGCGCGTTTACCCGCCATCGCAGCAACTGCCAATGCAACTTCGGCGGCAACATCATCGTCGGCGACTTTGAAAACGGCAACATCTACACGCTGGACCTTGAGGTCTACGCTGACAATGGCCAGCCTCAGAAATGGCTGCGCTCTTGGCGTGCGCTGCCCACAGGGCAGAACAACTTGAAGCGTAGCGCCCAGCACAGTTTGCAACTTGAATGCGAGTCGGGCACTGGCCTGAATGATGGCCAAGGCAGCGACCCAGAGGTTATGCTGCGCTGGTCGGACGATGGTGGCCATACGTGGTCCAATGAACATTGGTCCAAGATGGGCAAGATCGGGCAATACTACAAGCGCGTCTTTTGGCGGCGTCTGGGCATGACGCTTAAGCTGCGCGACCGTGTGTATGAAATCTCCGGTACTGACCCCATCAAGATTGACATCATGGGCGCTGAACTCTTGGTTTCACCAACCAACGCATAATGACCGCACGCAATAACCAGATCACTGCGCCCCGTGTTGATTTTTTAGATCAAAACGGGAAAATTTCGCGTGAGTGGTACATGTATTTGTACAACTTGTACACGATTGTGGGGTCGGGCACTGGCATTATTCCTATCACCAGCGGCGGTACTGGTTTGGGCACGCTGCCCACTAACGGCCAGCTGCTGATCGGCAACGAGGGTGCATACAGCCTGAACATTTTGGGCACAGGCGCTGGCCTGTCGGTCACCAACGGCCCAGGCACGATTGTGCTGGCCAATACCGGTGTGCTGTCAAACATTGCAGGCACTGGCATCTCGGTGTCTGGCGCAACTGGTAACGTCACGATTGCCAACACCGGCGTGCTGTCTGTTACTGGAACGTCTCCTGTCGTGTCTTCGGGTGGGGCAAACCCTGCTATCAGCTTGGCGTCAGGTTATGGCGACACACAAAACCCATATGCTGCCAAGACTGCGAACTATGTTCTGGCTGGCCCTGCATCCGGCGCGGCGGCTGTGCCCACGTTTAGAGGTCTTGTAGTAGCCGACATTCCCGCGCTTGCGTATGCGCCGCAAACCAGCGGAACATCTATTTTGTACGGCAACGGCACGGGTGGCTTTAGTAACGTCACGATTGGCTCGGGCATCAGTTTTGCTGCTGGCACACTGTCGGCCACTGGCTCGGGCGGTACGGTCACTTCGGTGACCGGTACGTCACCTGTTGTGTCCTCAGGCGGCACAACGCCGGACATTAGTTTGGCCACAGGTTATGGCGATACGCTGAATCCGTATGCCGCCAAGACAGCCAATTACGTATTGGCTGGCCCCGCATCGGGCGCTGCTGCTGTACCGGCGTTCAGGGCGTTAGTGGCCGCTGACATTCCTTCGCTGCCTTATGGTACAGGTACGGTCACCTCGGTGGCCGCGCTGACGTTGGGCACGACCGGCACAGACCTGAGTTCGACCGTTGCCAACAGCACGACAACGCCAGTTATCACGCTGAACGTGCCTACGGCATCGGCGACCAATCGCGGCGCTTTAAGTAGCGCAGATTGGACCACGTTCAACAATAAACAGCCTGCTGGCACTTATGTCACCTCGGTGACTGGTACTGCGCCTGTCGTGTCTTCGGGCGGTACGACACCGGCCATCAGCATGGCTGCGGCCAACACGACAACCAACGGCTACCTGACCTCAACCGACTGGAACACGTTTAACGGCAAAGGTTCTGGCTCGGTCACCAGCGTGTCTGTGGTGTCGGCCAACGGCTTTGCCGGTACTGTGGCCACCTCGACCACCACGCCAGCCATTACGCTGACCACCACGATCACTGGCCTGCTCAAGGGCAACGGCACGGCGATCTCGGCTGCTGTGGCCAACACGGACTATGTGCCGCTGTCTACGGTCCTGACCAAGACGGCTGACTACACGATCGCCAACACTGACATGTGGATCATCAACAACAAGACCGGCTCGGCCTTGACGTTGACGTTCCCTGCCGCTTCGGCTTGGACTGGCCGGTCAATCACGGTCAAAAATATGCAGGCGCAGCTGGTCAATTCAGCGTCATCCAACATTGTGCCAATCGACAGCACAACGGCTGGTACGGCAATCCTCTTGGCGGTTGTCGGAAATTGGGCGACAATGGTGTCTGACGGCACGAATTGGGTCATCATGCAAGCCGCATCGAATAACAATTTGCTACTGGAGTAACCATGAAGTTACCCGACAATGTGTGGCAGGTTATTGCTGACTATTTGTTGGAGCGTAGAGGGATTGTTGCCACGCAAGAGTTACGTGATTGGGCAGAAAACAATCTTGACATTACGCTGTTTGATGGCGGCGTGTTTTTGGCACACGAAAACGAGTTCGATTTGTTTGTGGTTCCGGAAAAGCGTGGTAAATGGCGCATTCGGAGCGTACTGAAAGATTTTTTTGATGCAATGCTGGCAAAGCATGAGAAAATCGCGGTAAAGATTTATGCGGATAACGCGCCCTCATTGCGTCTTGCTTTAGGGTTTGGTTTTAAAGAAGTTGGCCATGAAAATGGCATGATTCGACTGGAGAAGCAACATGGGTGATATTATCAATGCTGGCGCAGACCTATTAGGTTTTGGCCCCGCAAGTAAACAGGCAGACGCTACACGCGCTGCTGCGAATATATCCGCTGAGTCTGCACGACAAGCCACGCAACTTCAGCGTGAGATGTTTCAGCAACAGCAGCAAAACCAAGCACCTTGGCTTGCTGCCGGTCAAACTGCGCTAAACGCGCTGACGCCGTTGGCGACAAACTATCAAAAGTTTGGTATGGACCAGTTTAAGGCAGACCCTGGATATGGGTTTAGGCTACAAGAAGGACTGAAACAGCTTGGTCATCAAGCAGGCGCTCGCGGTGGTTTGATCTCAGGACAAACCCTTAAGGGTTTGCAAGACTATGCGCAGAACTCAGCGTCAAATGAATACACCAACGCATTTAACCGCTATCAAACCGAACGTAACGCTCAATTAAATCCGCTTCAATCATTAGCGGGGGTTGGCCAAACAGCGGTTAATCAGCTTGGTGCGGCTGGTCAAAATTACGCCGCAAATGCGGGCAACATTGGCATGACCGGCGGCGCGAATCAGGCCAACGCTATGCTTACGCAGGGCAACATTAACGCAAGTCAATACAACACGCTTGGCAAAGGCATTGATCAGCTTTACAACTATGGCAGCAAAAATAACTGGTGGAGCGGCGGTGGCGGCGGCGGCTTTCAAGACGTAGGCGGTCAAGGTGCCGCCGCAGCCGCAGCTGGCGCGCCGTACATGTAAATTAAGGAACAATCATGGTTGGAATGGTAGATTTCGGCATCGTTAAACCCGAACTGGCTGGCTCCTTTGGTGCGGGCATGCAAGCCTCGCAAGAAAACCGCATGCGTACTGAAGAAGCGCAGCTTAAACTTGAACGTCTCAAGCAAGATCAAGCGATGCTGACGGACTTGCAAACCAAACTTCAGGCTGCGGGTAAAAGCACAGACCCGACTGAATTTTTTAAAGCAATGATTCAGTCGGGCAGTCCAGACCACATGGCTAAAGGCTATGAGGGTATGCAACGCTATCAAGAACTTCAGCGCGCCAATGAGCTGTTGCGCCGCGAAGCACCTGAACTGTTTGGTGGTGCGGCTGCTGCTCCAGCGGCTGCTGCACCTGCTGCTGCTCCGTCTCAATCAGTTATGCGCGCAGCGCCCGCACCCGCGCCGACCAATATGCTGGGTTCCGGCACATACGGCATGGGTACTGAACCTACTAACGCGCTGGCTGCGCAAGCGGCTGTTGCACCTGCCGCCGCGCCAGCAGCGGCTGTCAATGCTTTGGCCGCGCCTGAAGATCGCACCCGCGAACTGCGCAACAAAATTCTGCTCTATAGTTCTTCAGGCGACCCACGCCTTAAAGCTATGGCTGACGTCTACAAGACCGAACTGCAAGAGTTGACCAAGCCTCAAAACGTGGCTCCGGGGCATCAGCTTTATAGTGGCGGCAAAGTTGTGTACACAGCGCCCGAAAAAACTAGAGAAACTGATCTTCAAATAAATTACAAAGCCGCTAAAGATCAAGGTTTTGTAGGCTCAATATTTGATTATGAACGTAAGCTAAAAGAAGCAGGGCGCGCGCCTGTTCAACCAGTCGCGCCAACAATTACGCAAATTGTTGATCCTAGCAACCCAAATCAAATGATTACGATTGATGCGCGGCGCTATCAAGGTGGCGGCGCGGGGTCGCCAGGAGTGCTTGGTATAGGTGGTAAAGAACCAACTGCGGCTGTACGCATCAATAAAGTTGAAGCGGGTAAAACGCAACTTGCTGATGATTTGGACAATTTGCGTTCTTCGTTTCAGACGCTTGATAAATTACGTGCAGTTCCAAGTACAGAGCGCGGCGCAATATCTAACGTTACTTCTGCGCTTGCATCCAGTCGTGCAGGGCAACTGGCTGGGCAAGCGTTTGCAACCGAAGCACAAGTTGAGCGCGACGTAATTAATAGCGCGCGCAGCCGACTGGTTAATTCCATTAAAAATGCCACCGGCATGTCTGCACAGCAACTTAACTCAAACGTTGAATTGCAAACAATGCTGAAATCAATTTCTGACCCAGGGCAGTCTTATCAATCCGCGATTCGGATTATTGACGACATTGAAAAAGCATACGTTACTGGCGGCAGCGCGCTGTCAAAACGTAATCAACCTGCTGCCAATGTGGTCACAAACCCACAATTCCCTGGTTTTAGCATTCCCGGAAAGCAGTAATATGCCTCGCTTTAATGTCACCGCGCCTGATGGTTCAATCATTCCTGTTGACGCGCCTGCGGGCGCAACTGAGCAAGACGCAATTGCATTTGCTGCGTCTACTTGGAAACCAGCAACTCCTACAGGCACAGGCATTCCTGGCCCACGTACAGCAGCACAACCTAAATTAACGGGCGTTAGCGGCGTCATGGAAGAAATTGGCGCGCCTATTCAAGCAGCAGCCGAAGGCATTATTAGCGGTGGCGGCAACGTCATGTTTGGTGGTCAACAATTGTTGGGTAAAGGTTTACAAGCCTTGGGCGCAACAGACACTGGCCGCGCTTTGATTGAAGACGCCGCCCGTCGTCAAGCAGAAGCAAAAGCGCGCGTAGCGCCTTTTAAACAAGAATTTCCTGTTTCTACCGGCGCGGGTGAATTGGGTGGTGAGATTTTGGGCACTGGCCCCGTGGGCATGGCTATTGCGGCACCTTTAAAAGCGATTCCAGCTGTTGCGCCATTGGCGCAAGCTATTCGCACAGGTGGGTTTTCTAAAGGCAATCTAGCTACCCGCGCGGCAGGCGGCGCGACTTTGGGCGGCGCATCTTCAGCAATCATCAATCCTGACGAAGCGTTGCCAGGTGCAGTTGTTGGCGGCATAGTACCGTTTGCTGGCCCAGCACTCGGTTACGTTGGCGGCAAAATTGCAAACTTGCGGACCATGCCGCAAAATCGTGCGGCTAATTTAGCTCAACAAGCTGCGGGTACTGATCTTAAAGAAGTGGTTAACGCTTTGCGTAGTGCGCCGCCCGATGTAGGCATTGCTCAAATTCTTGCGCGATTTGAAAATCCGGCGCTTCAAGCCCTTGTAAAAGACTCTTTGGAGTCTACGCCTGAAGGTGCTCAATATTTGAGCAAGCTGGGGACTATGACTGAAAAGCAAGCGGTTAATGAACTTGCAAAACTTGCAGGCGGTACAACTGCTGCCGATGTCCGCACTACAAATGAGTTAGCCAAGAAAAACTTAAACACGATTACAACGCCTATGCGCGAGGCGTCTCTTGGCCGCGCCAACATTGGTAAGTATGTCGCAGATGAAGCGGCATCCAGAGAAGCAAATGATTTAGCTGTTTTAATGGGTTCTGGTTCAGAAATTGATCCCGCTCGCTTTATATCGCAGGCAACCGGCGCTGAAAAAGCACTTCGGTCTGTTGGCATTAAACCATTAGAAGGCGCTCCACTTGCGGATCAAATCGCAAGTATTTCTAAAAATCCGTCTTTTGCTGAAAATGATTTGATTGAAGGTTCTGTTCAACAAGTAGCAAACGGCATTCGTAAATGGACTGGCAGCAACGGCGTAATTGATGCTAATGCTTTGGAAGCAATTCGTAAAAATGCCGTTGATGCCGCAATTGCAAAACTGCGTCCTGGCGTTGATGCAACATCTCAACGCAATTTAGCCGCCAGTGTAATGTCAAAAATTAAGCCTGCTATTGACAGCGCAATTGAAGCCGCAGGCGGCGCTGGCTGGCGTGACTATTTAGCTACCCATGCTAAAGGTATGCGTAACATTGCGGAAAAGAAATTAACGGGCGAAGCGCTTGACTTGTTTAAAAATAACAAAAACGAATTTGTACGGCTGGTGCAAAACGAATCGCCCGACACTGTAGAAAAGATTCTCGGCCCCGGCAATTACAACATTGCGCTTGAACTGGCCGATAGCACTATGGACGTGTTGCGTAAGCAAGCAAGTGGCCATTTGGATCGCGTCGCGGCCAACAAACAAGCCACTGACGGTCAAAAAGCCTTGGCAAATTTGGTAGCACAAAATACGTCGATGATTCGGCTTCCATCGCTTGTAAATGCCTGGGCTGCTGCGGGCAACAAAACAATTAGCGAGTTGGAAAAACGGTTGGGCGCTAAGACAACAAAAATGTTGTCGGACGCCATGCAAGACCCCCAAGCCGCAGCAAACTTGTTGGAATCAATACCAGCATCCGAGCGAAATAAAATTGTTCAATTACTTAACAACCCAGCTATGCTGGGGCTTAAAGGCGCGCCTGTTACCCGCGCGGCTGCGATGCCCACCGCGCCTACAAACGCTCTTGCCCCCGAATCTGAAAACCAAAACGCACTGGCACGATAATGGACACCCAAGTTTTATTTAACATCGCTGTTAGTTTGGCTGGCGCTTTGGGTGGTTGGATTTTAAACAACATCTATCGTTCCATTGAACGTCTTGATACCGATGTTCGGGCCATGCCGCACATGTACGTTGGCCGCGAAGACTACCGCAATGACATGCGCGACATCAAAGACATGCTGGGCAAAATTTTTGACAAACTTGACAACAAGGTGGACAAATGAAAAATTACATTCTTGCACGCGCTAAAGAGCCATCTAGCTGGCGTGGCCTGTTTCTTCTTTTGACAGCTATCGGTGTTCCCGTAGCGCCCGAGATGGCAGACGCGATCATCACAATTGGTCTGGGGATTGCCGGTGCGATTGGCGTTGCCGCGCCTGATAAATGACGCCTCACTTTACCCTCGCAGAACTGACCGTCACGGATCACCGTGAGTTTGACAACACGCCCAATGCCGCCGAAATCGCAAACCTTCAGCGGCTGGCTGAATTCTTGGAACTGGTTAAGACTACGCTGGGCGGCAAGCCCATCATGGTCAACAGCGCGTTCCGGTCCAAAGCCGTAAACGACGCTGTTGGCTCCAAAGACACTAGCCAACACCGGCTTGGTTGCGCTGCTGACATTCGCGTGCCTGACATGACGCCCGATCAGGTGGTTAAGGCGATCATTGCCAGCGACTTACCCTACGACCAGATCATCCGTGAGTTTGACCGCTGGACACACATCAGCGTGCCCAACGTGGCTGGCGCTGCCCCTCGCAAGAGCAAGCTGATTATCGACAAGTCAGGCACACGCCCTTACGCATAGATATGCAGCCACATCGCCAGCAGCGCGAGCCACATCAGGCCCACGATGCCGGTGAACAGCCACCACAACAAATCACAAAGCCACTTTGGCATCGGCTTGCCATTTGGTTTGGGGTAAATAACGCTCAGTTGGATGAGGCGCATCTGAGGGTACTTCGACGCACATATACACAGCCGCAAACTGCCCGCGCTTAGGAACTGTCCATCGGTCAATGTACACACCCCAGATCAGTTTCACTGTTTTTTGGACGCTCTTGGGGTTGTCATCCCCAATGGCTTGAGCGATCTGATTTACAGTCATGCCATCGGCTGAGTTAAGCAGCAGTTCACGGATTAGGTTGTGTCTGCTTCGTTTCATTCTTGCTCCTTCAGTTTTGCCCATTCTTCCGGCGTAACAAACGGGATGCTGGGATAGACGTCATCGTATAGGCCCAACCGAGCGTTCTCGTCATGCAGGGCTTGCAGGGCTTTTTGCCGAAGTGCTTGCTCCATTTCGATACGCCGGAACTCATCGTCTTCGGTGTTCATGTGTTCTCCTTAATGCCGTGGGCGGCTTCGATGGCTTGAGCAAAAGAAATCCAATCGCTGTTATCAAGCGGATATGCCATTGATGGCGCACCAACGTGCGTGTCTACAAAATGCAGAATCTGCTCATCCGTCAGTGGCTTGCGCTGTGGTGGGTGGGTGTAAAGGTCACGTACCGGAGTGCCTGCTGCTATTGTGTGTTTTCGGTGGTCGTGAAACTCCATTCCGTTGTGCCACTTTCCACCCTGAAAAAACTGCCACGCCACAGGCTCCTGCTCTGGCTGTGCCAAGGCTTGCTCCAGCTTGTCAATAGTGATCTGCTGTGCTCGTACAAGTGCGCTTAGACGTTGAACTGTGTCGCTCTCTGGCTGTGCCAAAGCTTCTTTGATGGCGGTGACTGTTTTATTCAAATTGCTTTCCGGAACTAACCAAAACTGCGAACTGTTATTGGTTGCAATGATGAAATCCAGCGCCAGCTTCAATGCTTCGTCTTTAGTCATTCTTGTTTCCCCTTGCTCGGATAGCTTTGGCCGCAGCAGTCCCGTAAATTTTTACGCCTGTTGGTATGTGTACATCACACACGGTTTTTGCAGCCAACTCTGCACACGCTTCACGCTCGGCTTGTACAGCTTCCCGTACAGCTACGCACATAGGGCTAGTGCAAAGATGGCTGCAAGAATGGATTTCGTCCATGATTTCTCGTTTACGCCATGTCATGCTGCGTCCCTCCAGCCCCAACCAAGCAGGGCTTCGGTGTTTTTAATTTGCTCATCAGTTGGCTTGTGGTACATGGCAAACTGCGTGTGTGGCGTTGCTTGCGGATACAGTACCCACCAGCCTACTACCTTGGGTTGTGGCGCAAAGGTAGCGGTAAATGCGTATTTGTTGTGGTCGCCGCTCATAAACTTTCCAATTCAGTTTTAATCGCATCCAAAGTAGATGCGGCAATGCGGGTGAACCCGATAGGAGTGTTGGGATACCAGTGCAACACCCAAACGCTGTCCTCAGCCACGGCCTTGCGCCATTCCTCTGGGGAAATAAAATCGTCGGGGTCGTAAAACTCCTCAATCTTTTCGTAAACATCCCGATGTTCATTGTGGGATAAGTGCAGCCCACACTTATGCTCAGGCAACCAGTTCATGCTGTTACTCCAAGTGGGTAAGGAGGAAATGGCCAATTTTCTTTGTCGTTCATATTTTCCATGTCACGTTCCTCAATGGTTCAGGATGCTTGACTGGCGTTACTTTGTAGCGGCCAGTAAAGCGCATGTCTTTGGCGAAGATGCTAGGGCGCACTTCTTTGTGCCACTCGAAGGGTGATACTGGTTTCGTCATTTTTCAGATACTCCGTTAAACGCTCGATAC